>JAPPUR010000067.1:0-61854 GCA_027569015.1 Ascodesmis sphaerospora | reverse complement strand
GACATATTTATTATACTTCGGCTGCTCCTCTATCCGTAGGATATAAAATAAAGCTAAAGCTATGTATTACTTCGTAGTGCTATGCAATAAAGCTAATTTATTTTGTAAAGTAAAAAAGGACAGCTAGAATTTATTACATAGATCTCAAGCATAGGGAGGAGGGAGCATTAATATTTGTATTTTAAATATTATATAGTAGTACTTTTAGTAATCATCAATGAATTGAATTGAATTGAATTGAATATTGATTACTATCCACTTATTTTATTAATTATGCGCTATGAAATAAAGCTATATAATTAAAATATAATATGATTGTAGAACAGTTATTACATTAATTTATTTGCTCTGTATAAGAGCATAAGCTATAAATTTATTATAAAATAAAAGAAATAAATATATATATTTATACATGGATACTAGTATTATATAGTATACATAGGCGGCTAATACTTGCTATCTTACAATAAAAATTAAATTAATGTATCCATATATCCATGCTGACATATTTATTATACTTCGGCTGCTCCTCTATCCGTAGGATATAAAATAAAGCTAAAGCTATGTATTACTTCGTAGTGCTATGCAATAAAGCTAATTTATTTTGTAAAGTAAAAAAGGACAGCTAGAATTTATTACATAGATCTCAAGCATAGGGAGGAGGGAGCATTAATATTTGGGATATTGCATTAAATTATTAATTAAAAATATTAATTAATAACTTTTAAGTGAAAAATTATGTTCATTAAAGTACTTTAATAATTGCCTAATTTTGTCTTTAGATAAGGAGAGTTCTTCCTATAAACCCAGTTTAGCATTAAAATCTCAAATGTCTATGGGTATTGAAAGATGATTTAATTCTACTAATGCTAAAGATATAGGTACATTATATTTAATATTCGCTCTTTTCTCAGGATTATTAGGTACAGCTTTTTCTGTACTAATTAGATTGGAACTTAGTGGACCGGGTGTTCAATATATCTCAAACAATCAATTATATAATAGTATTATTACCGCCCACGCCATCTTGATGATATTCTTTATGGTCGATAAAAGAATACTATTTAATCGTAATTTTCATTTAAATGTAACAGACTTAAGTAATAAACACTGCTTAGTTAAGCAGCAGACAATATTATAATAACAGATGATTATAATAACAATAATAATAATAACAACGATAAAAAACCTAATTATACGAAGGTATTTATAGAAAATCCTTTTAATAATAGAAAGCTTATACTTAAAGTGAGTAAAAATCAAAAGGGCGGGCTATGCAATAAAGCTCATGTTTGAGAAGATAATAAGCATGCTTATGTAGGACATTCTATTAATTTATTTAATAGAATAAGTTATTATTTTATGCCTTCTATACTTAAAACTAAGGCACGAAGAGTCTTACGTTATTTTAACAAACATGGTTTTCATAATGTAAATTTAACTATTTATATTATGGACGAAAACTCTAATTTAGTAAAATTAGAACAATATTTCATTGATACTTTAAAACCTAGCTTAAATGTGGATTTAGTAGGAAGTAGTTCTGGTTATCATGAACCAATGAGTCAAGAAATCCGGGGTAAATTACTAGCTTCGCTTAGCTTGTTTATGAAATAGCAAGTTAAAACAAAGAGGTACTCCTGTATACATATATGATATTGAAGATTTTACTTTACTATATATATTTAAATCAAAACAATATATGTATGATACAATAAACATTCATCATAAAACTCTAAGTAACTGTTTAAATACAGGTGTTATCTTTTTAGGCTATGCAATAAAGCTATGCTTTTTTCCTTTCTATTGATCTTATTGAAGGTTCTGATAAAATTAATTTATTAAGTATAGAAGAAATAAAAGAACTAGTTTTTAATAAGCGGAATTCATATAATGTTAAACATTCTGCGGCTAAAAGTATATTAGCTGAATTTAAAGATGATTCTAGCCAAAATTTACTATTTACATCATTAAATAGTTTAGCTAACCATTTAAAGGGCGATCGTCAAGTTATTAGAGAATATTTAAAAGGTGAGAAATCTGGTTATTACAGAGGAAAATGAAAATTTACATACAAAAATTAAATAGACAGGCATGGCCGGGTAAAGTAGAAATATTTTACTTTCTTTTCACTGTATGCTGGAAACCCTTTAGAGCCTTTAAAACTAGTACCGCGGACTATAGATTAACAGTGGAATACAGTAACATTTTAAAGGATTAGGCAATCAGCAGGAAACCAAAGATAGGAAGCTTTATTTTTATTCAGTAGGTTCCTCAGAGACTACACGTGAAATATCTTAATAGTTATTTAATATAATTAAAGATAAAGATATAGTCCGTTCATTTTCGAAAGTTTATGAGTAAAACGTATGCCTGCTTTAATAGGAGGATTTGGTAAAAATAAAATACAAACTTTAACCACATTAGTATCTTCAAATGATGATAAAAATAATTCAAATTTATTACGTAGTAAATTAGGGCCGTATTTAGCTGGATTAATTGAAGCAGACGGTTCATTTGCTGTTCATGATAAGAATTCTAAAGCTAAAAAATATGCACCTAAAATATTTATTGTCTTTAGTTTAAATGACAACCCTTTAGCTGAAAAATTAGCATCTATTATTCAAGTAGGAAAAACTTATAAAAAAGAAAATCAAGGTTCTGTGTTGTGAAGTATTCAAAATAGCGAGGATGTTATAAAAATAATTCATATTATAAATGGTTATATGCGTACTCCTAAAATAGAAGCATTACATCGTGCCATTGCTTGATATAATGATAATTTGAATACAGATATTAAACTTTTAAATCTAGATCTATCACCTATAGATAGTAATAGTTGATTAGCGGGGTTTACCGATGGAGATGGGAATTTTTGTATAACTTTAACTGATAGAAAGAAAAAAGGTGTGGTTACTTCAAAAAGAGTACAAGCTTTTTTCCGTATAGAGTTAAGACAAAATTATCATAAAGAAGTTTCAATAGTTCAAGGAGGTATAAGTTATTTTGAAATACTTGATAAGATAGCTAGATATTTAAAGGTTAATTTATACTCTAGATCTAGAGAACAAAAAGATAAAATTTTCTATGTTTATGTGGTAATATCCCACAATTCAGAAAGTCATAAAAAAACTATAGAATATTTTGATCGTTATCCTTTATACACTTCAAAATATTTAGCATATAAAGATTGAAAATATATAGTTGAACTAATTCAATTGCGTAGCGGTAAACCTTTAACAGCTGAAAATATAAAGGAAATCCAAAAAATTAAAGATCAATTTAACAATAATCGTAAAGAATTTTATTTTACTCATTTAGATACTATAAATAATTAAAGTTTAGATTAAGAAATTGCCGTGGGAGATAGTAATATCTCTCTTATTATATAACTATATGCGGGAAGTTCCTAAAGTTTTATTATAGGAGCCGTGAAAATTTATAGCTTGCTAATCCTGATCTTGATCCTGAATAGCTTTATTTCATAGCAGAAAGATATGGATATGGATATAGATATGGATATGGATATGGATAATGCATTATTTTAAATGTACATAGCCCTTAAAACTAATAAAAATAATAATGGATAATCCGCAGGAAACAAAAATAAAATATACTTTTTTATTTAGGATCCTCAGAGACTACACGTTATACTCCATTAATATAATGGATGAAGATATAGTCCAATGTAATTTAACGATTACTATTAAATGAATTTCTTAATGCCTTTAATGGTAGGTGGTCCAGATATGGCAAATAAGAAAGGATCTCCTTGGGGTTTTCGTTTAATATATAATAATATATTTAATAATAATAATAATACATTTAATAATTTTTATAAAAAAGAACTAACGTCTGAAGTTAAATCTTATTTAGCTGGTCTGTTTGAAGGTAATGGGCATATTTGAATACAGGACATCGCCTTTAGTAAAAAAAAGCAACACAATCCTAGATTCAGTATAACTTTTCATATGAAGAATGAACCATTAGTCGAAAAATTAAAAGAATTAATAGGATCAGGCTCTATAATATATAAATTACAAGATAGTGCTTGTAATTTGGTCATTTCACCTGTAAGAGGTTTAAAAAGAGTAGTCAATTTATTAAATGGTGAATTAAGAACACCTAAAATACATCAATTATATTCTTTAATTGATTGATTAAATAAAAATCATAATTCGAATATAAAAAAATTACCTTTAAAAAAGGATTATTTATATAAAGATAGTTGATTAAGTGGGTTTATAGATTCAGATGGTAGTTTTTCTGTACAACATACCAAGGTAGAAAATGGAGCTAAAAAAAGAAAAATATCTTGTAGACTAAGGATTGAAGAAAGAATCTTAGATCCTATAACTAAATATAGTAATATGGAAGTTTTAACAGATATATCTAATTTTTTTGACTGTACATTATTAACTAGAGAACAAAAATCTACGGGTAATAAATATTATACTTTGACTGCTTCAAAGAAAATCTCCTTAAAAATAATAATAAATTATTTAGATAAATACCCTTTACTTTCAAGTAAAAATTTAGATTATAAAGATTGAAAAGAAATAGTCTTATTAATACTTGAAAATAAGCATTATACTGAAAAAGGTATAAGTAAAACAGAACTTGTTAGAAGCTATATGAATACAAAAAGAACTCATTTTTCTTGAGATCATTTATTAAATTTATAGGGCTACGTACTACGTACTACGTAGTATGTAGAGCTTGCATTTTTATTATTATTAAATATATTATTATATTAAACCCCTAAATAAATGAAGGGAATGCCGTTTAAAAGTGTAAACTTTTTAATTATGACTACGCTATATGCATGGAATCTCTCGAATTTGGAATTTATTTTCCAGTTAACAGATATATAGACACCTAATCGTAGTTTTTAATTTATAAAGTTGTATTTTCAGCTGAATTAGTCGTAACATTTATGTATACACGGGAAGAATATGCAGGAAACCAAAATGACTAGCTTTATGAAATAGCATTCATAAGGTAGCTAAGCTTACATAAGTTATGAGTAGGATCCTCAGAGACTACACGCGAAGCCCCTTTTTTAAGGGTGAAGACATAGTCCGGGCTTGTATGAAAATACAAGATTATAATTAAACTCTTATTATCGTGTATGAAAATATAAGATAAGAAATAAGCTATTATAATTAAACGCTTGCAATTAAACAATTCCCTTCTGGAAATTCATTTAGCACAATGAATTCATCTTTTCTAATTTTATTTCAAACAATAAAAAATTTTATTCTTACTTTGCCTGAAAGAATAAAATTTTGATTCTATTTATGTGTTACTTTAATACAAATATACTTTACTTATATTATTTTTATTTCATTTCTTGTTATAAGGTTTATTATACCTTTATTTTTTTGATTTGATATTAATGGAGTTTTTTGTTCAAGTGATGCTTCGCATATATTGAATACTTCTCCAATACCTGAAGAGAATATTAATTCATATCAAGGAGAAAATTCTCAAAAGCCTCAAGGGTCTCAAGGTCCTGAAGGGCCTCAAGGGTCTCAAGGTCCTAAAGAGCTTCAAGGATCTAAAAAAGCTAATTATTCAGATATAAATAATCCTGTAACAAATCCAGATACGGATACAGATAGATTAGCTAGATTTTTAGAGCCTTATATAGGGCAAAGATTATCCGATACCGGTATTAAATTCGTCTTTCATGTTTATAAACATGAAAGGGAATTATTATTTTATAACAAAGTTGTAATGCATATTGACGGTAATCATTACGATAAAGGATGGTTTAGAATGACAACTGACACCAGAATAACTGAAGAATTAGTCAATAATATTAAAAAGCTTAAAGAAAATATGGATCCTGATTGACGCGATGTCTAACTAGCCATTAGTATTAAGTAATATAAAAAATAGAATCAAAAACTCAATAAGATTCCCTAGATTAAATAATATAAGTTTCTGATTATTACCTCCTAGCTTATTATTACTTGTGTTTTCTGCTTGTATTGAAGGTGGAGTGGGTACAGGTTGAACACTTTGGAAGGATAAGGTGTTGCTCTTTGGTAACTTAGAGGCAATAAAACTCTACTCGATGCGTGAAAACGAAAAATACAAAAATTTAGGTAATAATTTTAATGAAGAAGAAAAATTTAAAAAGTGATTAGTAGGATTTACAGACGGTGACGGTTCCTTTAGTATTGTAAAATCTGGAGGTACGTTCCGTCTTCAATACAGTCTAAGTCAATCAGAATATAACTTAAGATTGCTTTACTATGTTAAAAAGAATTTAGGCTACGGTAGTGTTTCAAAAAGTGACAAACAAACTTGGGGTAATTTTAGGATTACTGATAGAAAAGTTTTAAATCAAGTTATTTTTCCTATATTTGACAAATACCCTTTATTAACAAGTAAATATTTTAATTATGAGCGTTTCAAAAAAGCTTATTATATTTTAGAAAATAAAGAATTAACTACTGAAATAAAAAATCAAATGATAGAAGAATTAAGAACTCAAGAAATTCCTGCTAATTATATTTCTCCAGCTATTTCTCACTTAAATGAGGAAAGTAAATATGAAGATATAACTAAAGTTATATCAGTTTATTGATTAACAGGGTTTATAGAAGCTGAAGGTTCTTTCGGTCTTTATGATTATCCTAATAGAACCACTATAGATTTCACTATTGTACAAAAACTAGATAGATTCTTATTATTTTGTATAAAACGTATTTTGCATATGCCAAGTAACGTAAATTATAATAAAAGTAGAAACATCTATGTTTTAAACACAAGCAACTCTAGGGTTATTGGGGATATAATAGATATATTTAAAGGAAAATTTTGTGGTATGAAATCTCTTGAGTTTAAATTATGATCAGTAGCTCATTATTATAAAAATAGAAATATTAACAAAGTTCATAAAGTAAGTAAAATTTTTAATAGATTAGGTAGACGAATTAAAAAATTATAATTTAAACATGTGTATTAATAGCTTTTATTACTATGCTATTAAATAAAATTCTTCATTAAAATTACTACTCCGCAAGCTATGCTTGCATCTATTTTTGTATTTAAGCTGTAGACTACTCATGCTTAATTAAAAGCTTAGTAAAAATGTCTACTTCTTGTCGCAATACGCCTGAGAAATTTAATATTCATTAAATTTCTCATCAGAGACTTAACGTAGAGAATCTTAAATAAATTTATTATTAAATCTTTGAACTGAGAATTTAATTTTAGGTTTATTGTTAAGATTAAGGTATAGTCCGATCAACAAAGTGATTTGTTGCATGTAACGCTAGTTTTAAGTTAAATCCGGGGCTAGCCCCCCGAATGAGGACATATTAACTTAAAATGAGGTTACTAACACAATTATAACCTCATATTTTGAACATACTGTCGAAATAGATCTTTGGGCAAAGAAACTCTTGAAGCTTTTATAGCTTATACTATTATCTACTCACTTTTAATTTTAGTAGTAATAATGTTAATAGTATTCTTATGTTTTATTATTGAAAAAATAAGTACAAGACAATACGCCTGGGTACTAACTAAATTAATGTTTAGTGCCCATCAGAGACTTAATGTAGAGCATCCAAATAATAATTTATTTGACCATTCTAAATCAATTAATAGATTTAAATATTACGAAAATAAAGATAATTTCCATCAATGATTAGTAGGTTTTACTGACGGTGATGGAAGTTTTTCTATTGTTAGAGTAGCTGAAGGAAAATGAACTCTATTTTTTAAATTAACTCAAAGTACTTATAATTTAAGAGCTATATATTTTATTAAAAATCAATTAGGTGTAGGTTCAGTTTACGTAGATCGCGATTGTAATAAAGCAGATTTTAGAATAAGAGATAGAAAAACTATAGGTTCTACAATTTTACCTATTTTTGATAAATATCCTTTATTAACTAGTAAATACTTTTCATACTTAAAATTTAAAAAAGCATATGAAATACTAGAAAATTCGAATTTATCTACACAGGATAAAGATAATTTATTACTAGAACTACAAAAAGAACAAATGCCTTTAGATTATATTTCTCCTGCATGAGAAACAGTGAATTGTGTAGTTAATGATACAAATCAAGCTAAAGCTGTTATGAGTAAATATTGACTTATAGGTTTCACTGAAGCAGAGGGGAGTTTTTATCTTGTAAGTAAAACTTCTACTCGTATTGTTCATGCTTTTGAAATAACTCAAAAATTGGATTTTATCGTTTTAAATGCTATAGCTCATATATTAGGTATAAAAATAAGTAAAAAGAAATTACATTACTCAGTAGTTACTACAAATTCACGGGCTATTTTAAATATAATAGATTATTACAGTAAAACTATGAAAGGTATAAAAGCTGTAGAATTTAGAATTTGAGCAAGATCTTATGTGAAACATAAAGGTAACTATGAAAAATTAAATAATATAAGAGAAAATGTAAGAGTTTTAAGAAAAATTAGATTAAATGGCAGCTTTAAATCTAAAGATTAAGATATAGAACGGGTTTGGATGAAGGTATAGTCCAAACTATCATGAAAATGATAGAAATAACGATAGTATTTCAAATTTAGAAATATGAGGTTATAAATATAAATGTTATCCTCCTTTGGCTGGATTACAAAGCCATAGTGGGCCAAGTGTAGATCTTGCTATTTTTGCTTTACATTTATCAGGTGTAAGTAGTTTATTAGGATCTATTAATTTTATAACTACTATTGTTAATATGAGAACTCCTGGAATAAGATTACATAAATTAGCTTTATTTGGGTGAGCAGTAGTTATAACAGCAGTATTACTTTTATTATCATTACCTGTATTAGCTGGTGGTATAACGATGGTTCTTACAGATAGAAATTTTAATACATCATTCTTTGAAGTAGCCGGTGGTGGTGATCCTATATTATTCCAACATCTTTTCTGATTCTTCGGGCACCCTGAGGTTTATATATTAATTGTACCAGCTTTTGGTATAATAAGTACAACTATATCAACTAATTCAAATAAACCAATATTTGGTTATATAGGTATGGTGTATGCTATGATGTCTATAGGAATATTAGGATTTATAGTTTGAAGTCATCACATGTATACTGTAGGATTAGATGTAGATACTAGAGCCTACTTTACAGCCGCCACTTTAATTATTGCTGTTCCTACTGGAATTAAAATATTCTCATGATTAGCTACTTGCTATGGAGGATCTATTAAAATGACACCCTCTATGTTATTCTCTCTAGGTTTTGTCTTCATGTTTACAATAGGAGGGTTAATAAACCACTTAGCTCTCCCTTTAAAGACCACTATATGCTGGGAACTTCTGACAATTATACTACTAGAATTAAATTCAGTGACAATGTATAATTTTGAACAATCAGCAGGAAACCAACAGGTATTTAATACCTTAGTAGGATCCTCAGAGACTACACGTGGTCCTCGTAATACTTTTACGAGAAGATATAGTCCGTGAAATAAAAATTTATTTAATTATTTACATAATAATAGTAGCCTTAATATTAATAAAACTATTATTCGTCAGTATTCTACTTGTAACAATGATAAAGAAGATAATACAAAAGATTTAAACTATGTAGCTATATATGATAATTTTAAAGAAGATAGAAGCCGTATCTTAAAAGAGCAAAAGAATAAATCAGGTATTTATTGTATAATAAATAAGATAAACGGTCATTCTTATATAGGTAGTTCTATTCATTTAGCTGCTAGAATGAAAAACTATCTTAATACTGCTTTTTTAAAAAGTAGACAAAATGTAAATATGCCGATAGTAAAAGCTTTACTAAAGTATGATCAATCTAATTTTACTTTATTAATTTTGGAGTATGTAGAATCAGATATGTTAACCGTTAAAGAAACATATTATATAACATCAGTTATACCTTATTATAATGTACTAAAACAAGGTTATTCTTCTTTAGGCTATAAACATACAGAAGAGACTAAAGAATTATTGGCTCAATTAGCTAAAAATAGAACACACAGTGAAAAAACTAAAGGATTAATAGCTAGAGCTTTAATAGGTGAAAATAATCCTTTTTATAACAAAAGCCATTCTATCGAAAGTAAAAGAAGAATGATAGAAGCTAATTCAGCTTATCCTGTTTATGTTTATAATTCTTTTAAAGAATTAGTGGTTATTTTCCCTTCTGTTTCAACTTTAGCTAATCAAATTAATTCTAACCATCTTACGATAGTTAGTGCTATAAAAGAACAAAGTATATTTAGAGGAGAATGATACTTTACCAATGTACCTTATAATATAGAAGATAAACCTAAAATATATGATTGATACTCTGATGAATGTAAAGAATTAGTAGTTAATATTAGTAATAATAGTCATATTAGAAAAGCAGTATTTGTATATGATACTAATAAAAACTTCATATCTAAACATCAAGGAGTTACTGATGCACAAAAGGCTTTAAATATTAACCATAGTACTATTAAAAAATATGCTAAAATAAATGGTTCTTATAATGGTTACATATTTAGCTATGAGAGATTAAATAAATAATTAATAAATTTTATTCGTAAGTGGAGTTGTATTAGCTAATGCTTCACTTGATATTGCATTCCATGACACTTATTACGTAGTTGCTCATTTCCATTACGTGTTAAGTATGGGTGCTGTATTTGCAATGTTTGCAGGATGATACTTCTGAATACCTAAAATATTAGGTTTAAACTATAACTTAAACTTAGCTAAAGTTCAATTCTGACTTTTATTCATTGGGGTTAATCTTACATTCTTCCCTCAACATTTCTTAGGATTACAAGGAATGCCTAGAAGAATTAGTGATTATCCTGATGCTTTTGCAGGTTGAAATTTAATTAGTAGTATAGGATCTATAGTTAGTGTAATAGCTGCTTGATTATTCTTATATATTGTATATTCACAATTAGTAGAAGGAAAAGTGGCTTCTAGAAATCCTTGATTAACTCCAGGATTCTACACTGACGTATTACAAGCTAATTTAAATAGATGTTACACTAGCTTAGAATGAGGATTATCAAGCCCACCTAAACCTCACGCTTTTGTAAGTCTACCTTTACAAAGTAAAATTAGTATATAAACTTATTATTTATAATTATGTAGTAAATATTTTATTAAATTTTAGCTTTAGCTTGCTTAGTAAGCTAAAACTAAAGCTTAAGCTAAACCTATAGCTAATGTTTTAACACTAGCTACCAACTAATATTGCTTATATAGGATAAAATTTAAATTTCTACAAGTCTCATTAGCTCAATGGCAGAGCAGAATACTTCTAATATTAAGATCTTGGTTCGACTCTAAGATGAGATAGGGTATAAAATTAGTATTTTATACTAGTTTTATACCTACCCATTACTACTATTACTACTATTAAGATAATAAGTAGTCTATTAAATCAATAAAGAAAAATTTTTATTGGCTATTTTTGCTTCTAGATCATAATATTTAATACAATTTTCTAGCTTTATGGAATAGCACGAGCTTTAGCTTACCCAGCCTTCATAAAGTTATTTATTAGTGGTTTACACTAATAAATATAATAAATAGCTTGCCTAGCACTGCTATGTAATAAAGCTATATCTTTAGCTTTAGCTAACCATAAATTTCTATTTTTAGTGCAAGAAGCTAGCTAAAGCAGCAGCTGCAAGCTGATATCTATTATTTATTAAAATAGGCTTACTATTATATAATAGATCTTTATAAAAAAGAGTGCTGTGTGTACTTCGTACTTCGTACTTCGTACTTCGTACTTCGTACTTCGTACTTCGTACTTCGTACTGCTTTAGCTAAGCACGCACTAAATATTTTATTAATTATTATTAATTAATAAAGATATATCTTATTTAATTTTAAATGTATTAGATTATTCTATGAATAGTTTAATATATAGTATATAATATATAGTTTATATACTTTTTACTTACCTACGAGTGACGCTGTGTGCACGTATTATAATAATCAAAATAAAAAGTATGAAAAATTTTACAATTAATCTTTTATTTTTCTATAAAGATATAGATATACCTAAACCTCATGCCTTTGTAGACCTTCCTTTAAAAAGTACAATAGCAGAGCTTACAGAAATAACGTTAAAAGTTAATGAATTATTACCTCAATTTTCTGACTTTATTAGTCAATTTAATAATATTATATTGACTAATAATATAAACGTTATAACAGATGCGGGTGGTAACATGTCATTAGATGTTCCAGGTACTATGCCCGATACTGATGCTGAAAGAATTAGTAGAAGAATAAGTATTATTGATCGTTTAATAACAACACGAGGTCAAGAAATAAATGATTTATTACAGAAAGGATTAGATATAGAAGCTAAATTAAGTAAAGATAATGTTAATTATACTTCGCAAATACTAGATAAAGTTAATGAATTTAAGAGGTTAAATGCTTCTTATAAACATTAGTCTGTGCTATGAAGTATGCACATATCTTATTTATTATTTAGTATTATTAATATTATAAGATTAAACTTAATAAAACAAGGCTTGCTATTTCATAAAGCTAAAGCTCTTATTAAAAAAGAAACAAAATTATAAATTAAAAAATGAAATATTCAGCTACTATTATTTCAATTATTGAAAATATAATATTAATGCTACCTGCTTTATTAGTGGTAGCTTATGTTACTGTGGCGGAAAGAAAAACTATGGCAAGTATGCAAAGAAGACTAGGTCCTAATGCAGTAGGATATTACGGTCTATTGCAGGCATTTGCAGATGCTTTAAAATTAATATTAAAAGAATATGTAGCTCCAACACAAGCTAATTTAATACTATTTTTTTTAGGACCGATAGTGACATTAATATTTGCTTTATTAGGTTATGCGGCTATTCCTTATGGTCCTGGTTTATCATTAGGAGATATGGAATTAGGTATATTGTATATGCTAGCTGTTTCATCTTTAGCTACTTATGGTATTTTACTTGCAGGATGAAGTGCTAATAGTAAGTACGCTTTCTTAGGATCTTTAAGAAGTACAGCTCAATTAATTAGTTATGAATTAGTGTTAAGTTCTGTGTTATTAATAATAATAATGATAACAAATAGCTTAAATTTAAATATAAATGTTCAATTCCAAAAAATAGTATGATTAGCTTTACCTCTGTTATGTATATTAATAATATTTTTTATAGGTTCTGTGGCCGAGACTAATAGAGCCCCATTCGATTTAGCAGAGGCTGAATCTGAACTGGTAAGTGGATTTATGACAGAGCACGCTGCAGTAATATTTGTCTTTTTCTTCTTAGCTGAATATGCTAGTATTGTATTAATGTGTATATTTACTAGTATTTTATTTTTAGGTGGTTATTTATTAGAATTTGATATTATATATTGATTTGATTCATTAAATTATATATATGCTTATATTTTTGATATAAAATGAATTACATCTTCAGAATATTTTAAACTAAGAGAAATTTTAACTAGTTCTTCTGTAGATGGGTTTTTACATAGTATTACTTTAGGTATAAAAAGCTCAATAATGATATTTATTTTTATCTGGGTAAGAGCCTCTTTCCCAAGAATAAGATTCGATCAATTAATGTCATTCTGTTGAACCGTGTTACTACCTATATTATTCGCATTTATAGTTTTAGTTCCAGCATTGTTATATGCATTTGGAATGCCTTTTGCAAATATAAATCTATTTTAGTATCTTGTTACATAATTGCATATATAAATATTAAAGCAAAAAATTAAAATGAAATTCATAGCTTTATTGCATAGCACAAAAACTTACTTAATAATAAGCCTATATATTCAATATATAGAGGCATCAATGAGCCAGCTAATGTGGCTTTAATTAAAATTAATTTGTGCAATAAAGCTATAAATTGGTATTGCATAGGAATTTACGCTATCGTTAATAATAATAGTAGTAAAGTATACATAGGTAGTTATATGTACTTGAGTAAAAGATTATTAGAACATATTAACAATAAACACTCCAATGTAATAGCTTTATTGCATAGCATACAAAATGCTATAAGAAAATATGGGCTAGATAATTTTTCTGTCTTGATCTTAGAATTATTATGTACTGATAGTAATTTACTAGCCTGCGGAGGAAAATGAATTAAATGTTTTACTAATAGAAATGGAGCAAAAATATTTAGATCTTTTTGAAAATAAGTATAATATAAATCCTACAGCTGGTAAATTTAGAACAGAAGCTAAACATACTGAAACGACTAAAGAATTAATGAGTAAAGTTAGACAAGAGAATCCTTATTTTCTTAATAAAACTCATAGTTTAGAGACTATAGAGAGAATGGGACTAAGATTGTCTGGTTCTAATAATCATATGTTTGGTAAACCTGTTACTGAGGAAAATAAAAAACTAATATCTAAAATGTTTAGTAAAAATGTTTATTTATATAATGTCAATACCTTTGAATTAATAAATAAATATTATAGACATAAAGATATCCTAAAAGATTTAAGTATTTCAACTAAAACTTTAGTTAAATTCCTCCGCTGGCTAGTAAAGTATTTAGGGATGAATACCTTATTACCTATTTTGATTTAAATAAAGAGTAATAACTATGAGTTAGAGCTTCATTCCCTAGAATACGTTTTATGCGCAAGCTACCAATTAATGTCTTTTTGTTGAACTGTATTATTACCTATTTTATTTGCATTTATAGTATTAATTCCTTGTCTATTATTCATATTCGGAATGACTGTAGTAAATGTAAACATGTTTTAGTAGCGGAGCTACTGCATATTTTTTTTCTATAACTAGAAAAAAAAATCAGAAATAAAGCTAAAGCTAATAAAAAAGTATAGCTTACGCATATATCCGCGGTTATTGCTGCTATACAGGACACGTATGATTCATTACTTGATTATCTACGTGTCCTACATAGTTTTATGAAATAACAGTAGTGGTGCTTGCTAGCTTTATGAAATAGCATTCATAAAGCTAAAGCTAGAGATAAACAAGGCTTAGCTTTAGTTTTAGCTTTAGCTTGTTTATGAAAAGCTAAATAGCCGCAAAAATATATAAATCTGCCTTATCTGAATTAAGGCCATAAAACACATGTATATAGGCGGATATAGTTAATTATTTAAAGGATTCCATTTTTTGTACATATGATGTTATTATTACAAAAAAACAAATTTATTAATGTATGTTTCTTTAGCTTTTTCTTTAGCTTTTTGCATATCCATATCTATATCCTGCGGATCAGGATGCAGCACTTTCATAAAGCTATGGATCAGCTAGCTATGAAGCTACAGCATCTATTTAATAACTTTAGCTGGTGCAAGCATTACTTAAAGTTAGGAATTTCCATGGCTTTAGCTAAAGCTATGCAATAGACTACGTAGAAAATATTAGTGCATGCTAGCTTTATGAAATAGCATTCATAAAGCTAAAGCTATCACTAATAACTAGACTTATGTTATTAAGTTAATAGAAATTCTTAGCTTTATGAAAGTGCCCCATCCATACCCTTCGGGTCAGGCAGAAATAAAACTAAAGCTATGAAATAAAGCTAAAGCTATGAATTTTTAGCCTTATACGATAGCTATATTGCATAGCACTCCTTTATCTTGTAGCTGTTCATAAGCGCAAGCTATATAAAGGCCATGAAACACATGTACATAGGCGGACATAGTTAATTATTTGAAGGATCTCTCAAGATGTTATAATAATAAATGTTATTATCCTCTTTAATTACAATACCTGTATTAGGTACAATAATTGTAGCTAGTATAGGGTCATATAAAAAAAATTCAGAGTTATATGCTAAAACCATTGCGCTAACTAGTAGTATAATAAATTTAGTTATATCACTGGTTATATTTATTTTATTTAATAACAGTACTAATCAATTTCAATATGTACAAGAACACTATAACGTACAATTATTTGATATATACTTAGGTGTAGATGGTATATCAATATATTTTATATTATTAACTACAATAATAATGCCAATAGCATTATTATCTAATTGAGATTCTATAAAAGAAAATGTAAAATCTTATCTAATAATTATGTTATTATTAGAAACATTATTATTAGTAGTTTTTATGTCATTAGATATAATGTTATTCTATATATTTTTTGAAAGTATATTACCTCCTTTATTTATATTAATAGGTCTATTTGGATCAGATAATAAAGTAAGTGCTAGTTACTATTTATTCTTATATACATTTAACCTTAAGTGTAAAAGAGCCAAATTCCGGGGAAGCCCTAAAGCTCTAGTAACCAAAGTAATAAGAGAAATTTTATTACCGGCCTGAATAATTACTCAGGGTATGGTAACATCACTAGTTTTCATTTATGAAAAGCTACTTTTAGTAGCAGATATGTGGGTGATCGCGGATCTAAGTCATCCTTATTCTAAAGCTGGGTGTAGACATGCTATAAAGAATAAGGGTGTAAAAGAACAACGAGTAGATGGTTCTTCGAATTCTAGAAATTTAGACTTCGTGAGGTGTACTCTAGTCGCTGGGAAACCAGTTTTGGGGAGAAAAATTCATTCTCATTCAGATAATAGCATAATTGCAAATAATATGTTTAAAAGACTTATGCATACAACTAGATCTTCTCTAGATCCTTGATTTGTTACAGGATTAACTGAGGCAGAAGGATCTTTTACATTAGGTTTTTTTAAAAGTGATAATTATAAAATGGGTTATCAAATTCAAGTTATTTTCAAGATTACCTTACACAAAAAAGACTACGATTTGCTATGTCAAATTCAAGATTATTTTGGTACAGGTAAAATTACAAAACACGGAGAGACTACTTTACAGTATACAGTTAAATCTTTAAAAGGCTTAGAGTCAATAATATCACATTTTGACAAATATCCGTTATTAAGTCAAAAATGAGCTGATTATAAACTTTTTAAAGATGGAATTTTATTAATTAAAAATAAAGAACATCTAAGCAAAGAAGGGTTTATAAAAGCTCTTAGTATAAAAGCTACTATGAATTTAGGTTTATCAGATGAATTTAAACTATCTTTTCCTGATATTAAACCTGTATCTAGACCTTTAGTTTCAAATAAAGATATTATAGATCCTAATTGAATAGCAGGTTTAGCTAGTGGAGACGGATGCTTTCATATTTCTATACGGAACTCTTCTACAACTAAAACAGGTAAAGCTGTAGTATTAAAATTTCATATTGTTCAACATAGTAGAGATTTTGAATTAATGGAAATGTTGATATCTACTCTTGGATGCGGAAGAATTGAATTACTGTTGAAACAGTCCGCTGTATATTATGTAGTAGTTAAATTTCAAGATATTTTTGAAAAATTAATACCATTATTTGATAAATATCCCATTAAAGGCATTAAAGCCTTAGATTATCAGGATTTTAAAAAAGTAGCTAATCTAATGTATAATAAAGAACATTTAACTGAAGAAGGTTTATCTAAAATTAATCTTATAAAATCAAATATGAATTTATTTAGAAAATTTTAATAACTTCCTTTACTAGTGTTATGCAATAAAGCTATTAAATTAACTGAATTGCCGGTTAGCTGGTATGAATTAAAGTAACCCAAAATTAAAGAAAACACATTAATAATGTGAACGTATGAGGTTCTTTATTCTTACTATTGTCAATCTTAAGTACATCTTCTATAATGGGTAGTACAGATTTTGATACTCTATTTAAACTAAATTTTGAATATAAAACTCAGATATTCTTATTTATAGGAATATTTATAGCATTTGCTGTAAAAACCCCTACAATATTTTTAAACAATTGATTATTAAAAGCTCACGTTGAATCTCCTTTAGGGGGAAGTATTGTATTAGCTGGAATTGTATTAAAATTAAGTTTATATGGTATTTTTAGATTAATATTACCTATATTACCAAAAGCTTCTTTAGATTATACTTTTGTTATATTTACTATAGCTGTAATTACAATAATATATGCCAGTTTTAGTACACTAAGAACAACAGATGTAAAAGAACTAATAGCATATAGTTCAGTCTGTCACGCATCAGTTTATTTAATAGGAATATTTAGTAATACTATACAAGGATTAGAAGGAAGTGTAATATTAGGATTAGCCCATGGATTTGTGTCAAGTGGTTTATTTATATGTGCAGGTGGAGTATTATATGATAGAACTGGTACTAGACTTATATATTTTTATAGAGGAGTTACTCAGCTAATGCCTATATTTGCTATATTATTCTTTATATTAGCTTTAGGTAATTGTGGTGCTCCACTAACTTTAAATTTCATAGGTGAATTTATGTCACTTTATAGTATAGTAGAAAGATTACCTGTATTAGGTGTTTTCGCTTGTTCTTCTGTAGTATTCTCTGCCGCATACACTATATACATGTTTAATAGAATATCTTTTGGGGGTTCTTTTAGTAGATTCTTGGAAGAAAGTATATATGATGTAAATAAAAGAGAATTTATATTATTATTCATATTAGTATTATTTACAGTTATATTAGGTATATACCCTTCTTTAATTTTAAACGTATTAGATTATTCTATGAATAGTTTAATATATAGTATATAATATATAGTTTATATACTTTTTACTTACCTACGAGTGACGCTGTGTGCACGTATTATAATAACCAAGACAAAAATAAATATGCCACAATTAGTACCTTTTTATTATATGAATGAAATAGTATTTGCTTTTGCAATAATAGTGTTTATTTTATACGTATTATCTAAATACATATTACCAAGAATAGTACGTTTATTCTTATCACGTATGTTTATTAATAAAATATAATATATATTAATAAAATATGTGCTATAGCTTTCCTACAAGAGCAAGCTGCTACATATCTATATCTTTATAAAAATACTAAAAAAAAATAAATCTATCGATTAGTAAAATAAATATATCCTTGCTGCTTAGCTTGTAATATATCTTATTTTGCAAATATTTAGCTTTTTAAAGATTTATATATTATAGTAGTAATAATACTACTAGATGTTTTCTATAGAAAAACAAAATTTATTCACAGAAATAAGAAGTCCTTTAGATCAATTTGAAATAAGAGACATATTAAATTTAGAAGTTTTAGGTGGTAACTTACATTTATCTTTAACTAACATAGGATTATATTTAACAATAGGAGCTTTAATTATATTAGTTTTAAGTATAATTTCAACTAACTATAATAAATTAGTTAGTAATAACTGATCAATAGCTCAAGAATCTTTATATGTAACTATACATAATATAGTTACAAATCAAATAAACCCTAAAAACGGTCAAATTTATTTCCCGTTTATATATACTTTATTTATATTTATTTTAATAAATAATTTAATAGGAATGGTTAACAGGAGCCTTTGCATTTTTTTATTATTTATCTCAAACATGTTTGTTTGAAGCCCCAGGATTATACAGTAACCTGGCCTTTCAAATATCAACATATTCTTCTTTTAATTCTGACTCTCAGTCATATACACAAATAAATATATCTAAGGATAGCCCTAGATATAGTTTTAACAACAAAAATACCTTCTATCTTAATCCTGATTATCTTACAGGATTTATAGATGGAGAAGGTTGTTTCTCTCTTTCAATATTTAAAGACGATAGAAGGTTAACGGGTTGACAAGTTAAGCCTGTCTTTAGTGTATCTTTACACAATAAGGATATTAAATTATTAGAAGCTATACAAAGAACTTTTAAAACAGGAAAGATCTATAAACATGGAGCTGATTCTATGCAATATCGTGTAAGTTCTTTAAAGCATTTACAAATAATTACAGACCACTTTGATAGTTATCCTTTAATAACTCAAAAGAGGGCAGATTATCTTTTATTTAAACAAGCTATATCTATAATAAAGAATAAAGAGCATTTATCTACAGAAGGTTTATTGAAGTTAGTAGGAATTAAAGCTACATTAAACTGAGGTTTGTCAGATAAGTTTAAAGAGAGTTTCCCTACTGTAAAAGCAGTAGTGAGACCTTCAGTAATATATAATACTTTAAATATTAAGATTAAGAACTTAAACTGAATTAGAGGATTTATAGATGCTGAAGGAAGTTTCCAAGTTATAACTCAAAATAATACAAACGTTAGCTTAAGATTTTCATTAACTCAACATATTAAAGATGAGGAATTGTTAAAGGATATAACTACTTATCTATACTGCGGTAGATATTACAAATCACCATCGCGTAATGAGGGTCAATACTTAGTAACAGTCTTTTCAGATATATATGATAAGTTAATACCTTTCTTAAACGAATATCCATTATTAGGAGCTAAACAAGAAGATTATCTAGATTTTGCACAAATAGCTGAACTAATAAAATCTAAAGCTCATTTAACAGATGAAGGATTAGAAAGAATTAAGCTAATTCAAAGTAATATGAATAGAAAGAGAACAACAATAAAAGAAGAATAAATGTTTAGATAATTGTAATATCATAGCTAAATAATAAAAAAATACAACCAATTTCACTATATGCTGGAAACTTCTAATGCCTTTAGGTACCGATTATAAAAATATTGGTGAAAATCTTAAAGGATGAAACAATGAACAATCAGCAGGAAACCAAAATAACAAGCCATGTTATAAGTAGGATCCTCAGAGACTAAACGTGAAAGATCACTTAACTCTGTTTTACAATAACAACTGAGTGATTAAGATATAGTCCACCATGGTAAGTCTATAAGGCTTACTGTGCTGTCCTTACAGTTTTGCTTCTACAAGTCATTTCGCATTAACATTTGCTCTTAGTTTCACAATAGTATTAGGTGCAACTATATTAGGATTCCAAAAACATGGTCTAAAATTCTTTTCTTTATTAGTACCTGCAGGTTGTCCTTTAGCTCTTTTACCTTTATTAGTTACTATAGAGTTTATCTCATACCTTGCAAGAAACGTATCTTTAGGTTTAAGATTAGCTGCTAACATATAAAAGTGAAATTAGGTTTTTCACTTAATGTGTAAAAGAATCAAACTCCGGGGAAGCCCTAAAACTTTAATAACTAAAGATAAGACGGAAATATCTTATCTGGCCCAGCTAATCACTGAGGGTATAGTAATATCATTAAAGATTCTAGTAATAGGAATGGGTGATCGCGGATTTAAATCAGTTATATATGTGCGCAAGCTATATATAGCTGTAAAAGAGCAACGAGTAGACGGTTCTTCGGTATTTATTATACTGTAAGGTGTACTCTAGTCGCCGGGAAATCCGGTTCTTGGAAGAAACTAAGTAAACCGAGATTAAAGATACCACAATAGCCTATCCTTATAATATTTTATGATGGAAAAGGGAACAAAATAGCTATATTATTAATTATAATTTAGTATATTAATATTAAAGTTGATCTTTAATATACCTTTAAAGAAAGGGTAAATCAAGGTTTTACCTAAAGATTACACCTTTAAAGAAAGGATAAAGTTGTGAACGATTTATTACTAAAAAATCAACAAGTAAATCTGTAAGTTCTCATAAATTTGTAGCTTGCGCATTAAACAACGTAAGATCACGTAGCTTATTATTTCCATCATCTAATTATAAATTTATATCTGCACCACTGGGCTTAGTCGTAGGGAACAGAAAAATGACTGTTAGATTCTTTTCAACAAACAAAACTGATAATTCTCCTAAGAATTATTCAGATTTGATGGTATTTTCGAATGCAGATAAAGATAAACTAGCTATCCTTGATTATATTAAGGGTAAAGCAGGAATTTATATGTGAACTAACAAATTAAATGGTAAAAAATATGTAGGTAGTTCGGTCAACTTAAGACGTAGATTATTGGAGTATTATAATGTTAATAGAATGCTAAATGAAAAAAGTATGCCTATTAATCAATCATTATTAAAATACGGTTACCAAAGCTTTAGTCTTACTATATTAGAATTCTGTGACATGGATAGTCTTGTATCTAGAGAGAAACACTTTTTTGACGTATACTCTCCAGAATATAATATATTAAAAACTCCTGGTAGTCCTGACAGAGGAAAGGGATGAACACATTCAGAAGCTACAGTAGAAAAAATACGTATAGCTGCTAATAAAAGAATGGAATCCCCAGAAGTTTTAGCTAAAATGTCCACAGATCAGACTAGTGGAATTAAAGTTGAAGTAACTGATGTGGAAACTCAGACTTCTACTACATATCATGCCATTAAAGCCGCAGCCCGTGCTCTATCTATTGATAAAAGATATATTGAACATTATATTTACTTAAACCAGGATAAACCGGTTTTAGGTAAGTATACTTTTAAATTAATTAGTTGTGACGGTGAAAATCTTAATCCCTTTAATGACCCTTCAATTAAAGTCCAAAAAACAAGTAAAAAGATAGAGGTTACTAATGTAGAAACTAAGGAGGTTATATTATATCCTTCTATAGGTGCAGCGGCAAGAGCTCTAGGTTACCGTCAACCCAGTATATCTTTATATTTAAAAGAAAATAGAACTAAACCTTTTAAAGGTTTATATTATTTTAAGTGGGCTTAAGATTACTAACCGCATAAAAATTAAAGGATAAATTTGTGGAGCGAACAGCAGGTCATATGCTATTAAGCATATTAAGTGGATTTGTTTATAATATTATGAACTCAGGGTTTATCTTCTTTATTTTAGGATTAATACCTTTATTATTTATTATAGCATTCTCAGGTCTTGAATTGGCTATAGCCTTCATTCAGGCGCAGGTGTTCGTAGTATTATCTAGTTCTTATATAAAAGACGGATTAGACTTACACTAATAATTTAAAAGAGTAAGAGTATATAAATTAATAAAATAAAAATGATATTAATAATGTTCAATAAATTACATATCCTGCGGTTATTTCTGATTTTTTTTCTAGTTATAGAAAAAAAATATGAAGCTACAGCAAGCTATAATTTCACCATTAATGTTATTTCATAAAGCTAATAAAAAGAATAGTGTTTTAATTAAAAGATATTTATCTAGTAGTGCTTAGCTTGCTATTTCATAAGCAAAGAAACTGTACTTAATCCTGATGAGTTACAGGTTATACCGACGCTGAAGGGAATTTTACTATAAAAACTATAGCTGCTAAATCCACAAAAATAGGATATACTGTAAGATTAATTTACCAACTTTCAGTACACCCCTGTGATCTAGAAATATTATATAAGTTAAAATCATTAGCTTGCGCATTAATGATAAAGGTGATATTATAGTATCTAAACATTACGTAGCATATAGAATAACTAAGTTCTCAGATATATTGAATGTAGTAATCCCTCATTTCAGTAATTATCCTTTACAATCTACTAAGTTAATATCTTATTACCTATTAAAAGCTGTTGCTTTGCTTATGAAAGATAATGAACATATAACCGTGTGCTATGAAATAAAGCTATGGATATAAAAAAGTATTATCCTATAAAGCTACATTAAAAAAGGATTAGTGGGCGCTCCATCCATACCCTTCGGGTCAGGCAGAAGCTACTATTTTTAAAAATCAAGAATAGCTTTATTGCATAGCACAGATGTTAAACTTTTTGATACATCTAATATTGTTATAGATCGAGAATCTAAATTAGTAGCTTTATTGCATAGCACTAATTATATAGCAGGGTTTGTAGCTGGGGATGGTTCATTTTTTATAGCTTATAGCTTGCTATTTCATAATGCAGGAAATATAAAATAAGTGCTATGCAGCAATAAAGCTAGCCATGATATGAAATATTTAGCAGTAAGAAATAAAAAAGAATTATACGATATAATTCTACCATTTTTTATTAAATACAATATCAATAATGGAAAACATAAAGATTTTATTAATTTCACTATGTCAGTTGCAATATTGTATAATAATTTAGGGAAAGATTTAGATAATTTATCTTCCGATAATATAAGTAAATAGGATTATTGTATAAATTCTATGAATAAGAATAGATATAATAATTAATAACCTTTAATATTTGAAGTGTTCTATTATATATAGAACGGGTGGTAGGCGGGTATTTCAAATATAAGACAAAGCATTCTTTAATTGTGAAATATTCAAGCTCAAGTGTTTGTAGTGTTATCTAGTTCTTACATAAAAGACGGATTAGACTCACATTAAGATTTTTATAAGCTAATAATAAAAAAAAATGATCTTGTTACCCTTCTGCTATGAATAGCTTTAGCTTTCATAGCAGAAGGATAAGGATATGCAATATAAAGCTGTAAATTATATAGCTTTAGTTAACAAATAAAAATTAATAATACTAAGTGATGAATTTGAGGAAAGTTACAAAAACAATAACAATTAATCCTATTATTTATTAGGAAATTAATAAAAGTTATATGATATAAATCAAGAAAATAATATAAAATTATTTATATAATTTATGTGAAAATACCGCGAGCTCTGCGCATTTTATAGAAAAGTATCTGTTTTAGTAATCTTAACAATAAGTAGCTTATAGTATTTCCTTAGTCCACACCTGGATTAAACAATTTAGATCCATTAGTGATATAAGAATAGTTCTATATCAAAAAAAAGATAAAAGTTGAGTTTGGTGATGGCTCTGATTGAATGCTGTCCAAGTGCTTGACACATGCTAATCGTACGTTTTAATTGTGCTTTGCATAAATTAAAAAGTGGTGTACAGGTGAGTATAATGATATTCTTCGCCGGCCTTAAAGTGGAGGTAAATCCTTCATAATAAATAAAGGAAACGAATAGTTTCTGCTTTAAGAGGATAATAAATATCTTCGAGATAGGTAGTAGTTAAGGTGATGACTTAACTAGCCTTAAACTCTCGTAGTCGAATCTGAAAGGTTGATCGACCACATTGGGTCTGAAAAAACCCCAATGCAAGTTAGTACAGCAGTGAGGAATCTTGGTCAATGGCCTAACGGCTGAACTGGCAACTTGGAGAAGTGGCAAGTCTCATAGGATGGGCTGGTGCTACCCCCATTTCTATAAGATTGTATTAGGGTTGAATGAAGCTTTGTTTATATATTGATAATGACAGTATATATATCGTGTCTTGACTAATTGCGTGCCAGCAGTCGCGGTAATACGTAAGAGACTAGTGTTATTCATCTTAATTAGGTTTAAAGGGTACCCAGACGGTCAATATAGCTTCTAAAATGTTAGTACTTGACTAGAGTTTTATGTAAGAGGGCAGTACTTGAGGAGGAGAGATGAAATTCCGTGATACCAAAGGGACTCTGTAAAGGCGAAGGCAGCCCTCTATGTAAAAACTGACGTTGAAGGACGAAGGCACAGAGAACAAACAGGATTAGATACCCAAGTAGTCTTTGCAGTAAATGATGAATGCCATAGGTCAGATTAATGTAGATGAGGGACTAGACATTAAACGTTATTTGGTCTATAAATGAAAGTGTAAGCATTCCACCTCAAGAGTAATGTGGCAACGCAGGAACTGAAATCACTAGACCGTTTCTGACACCAGTAGTGAAGTATGTTGTTTAATTCGATGATCCACGAAAAACCTTACCACAATTTGAATAATTATATTACAGGAGTTGCACGGCTGTTTCCAGTTAATGTTGTGAAACTGTGGTTTCCATGAAATTAACGTAATCCCTGGCTTTATTTTTTTTTTATCTACGATAAAGCATTCTGTCCTGGAAATTTGGAAAGATAAAGGGGACAAAGACAAGTCATCATGGCCTTGATATTGTGGGCTATAGACGTGCCACATATTCCTAAACAAAGAGATGCAAAAATGTGAATTTAAGCTAATCTCAAAAAATAGGATATAAATTTTAAGGATTGTAGTCTGAAATTCGACTATATGAATAAGTAATTACTAGTAATCGTGAATCACCATGTCACGGTGAATAGACCTTGGATTGGTACTAACCACTCGTCACATGCTGAAAGGAGCATGCGCAATAAGTTTGCTTTCTTAGTAACAAGTAAAAAAAACAAATAGGTTTTATATATTCTTTTATTGGGAATCTTCGTATGCGTGGCTCTAATTAGTGTTAAGTCGAAATACGGTTCGTGTAGTGGAAGTTGCACGGGATTAATTAATATTAACAATAAAAATATATAATATAAACATATTATATAAAGGAGGGTTCCTTTATTGGTAAGAAGGGTTGAGCTGTAAACTCAATAGCTATTGCTTTTAAGAGTTCGAATCTCTTGTCTCCTAGAATTAGTAACTTAAATAGGTAAAGGACTTCCCTGTCACGGAAGTAGATGTCGGTTCGATTCTGATCTAATTCGTGTAGCATACTGCTTTAGCTCTAGCTTAGTAAGCTAAGCAAGCTAAAGCTAGGGAAAAGTTTCCATTGGTAGGGTAAGATATTTGCTAAGTATTATGTTTTATACATTTAGGTGTTCGATTCACCTCTTTTCCGCACCCTAAATGCTTCTATAGCTCAACGGTAGAGCATAATACTGTTAATATTATGATAGATGTTCGATTCATCTTAGGGGCTTTTAATTTGTATACAAAACTGTAAAATTTATAATATATATATATATGACAAACTTAATAAGAAGTAATTTTCAAGATCATCCCTTTCATTTAGTATCACCTTCTCCATGACCATTATATACAAGTATTTCTTTATTCTCTCTAACAGTGAATGGAGCATTATCAATGCACTTGTTTAATAATAGTTATATAACATTTTATTTATCATTAATCACATTAATAGCATCTATGTCTTTCTGATTTAGAGATATAATATCAGAGGGTAAACTTAAATTAAACAATACATTATATTATTATTTAAATATCTTTAGCTTGCTAGCTTTATGAAATAGCATTCATAAAGCAAGCTAACAAAAAATTCCTTCTTATGAAGGCTATGCAATAAAGCATTGCTTTATTGCATAGCCTTAAAAAGTTTTATAAATTTATATGAATAACAATAATATTACAGTTTTTACAAATAACAATAACTTAGATTATTATTTAGCCGATCTTTTAGTGCTATTTCTTAAAGCTACATTTAAGTGATTTTATGTATAATAAATATGACTTAAATATATCAAAAAGTTTATTAGATAACTCTAGTTTTACAGATAACAGCTGATTTACAGTAGCTTATGAAATAGCATTACTGAGACATGCTATGGAATAAAGCATAGCTTTATTTCATAGCAGATATTTTGGTATTAAATATATAGAAAGAAAAGATAAATCTGTGCTATGCAATAAAGCTATCCTTTTATGAATAGTTTAGCTTTGTTTCTTAATGCTAATTTAAAAACATATACTGTTAAGAATTCTGAAGTATTATCGATTGGTGTACAATCGATACAAAATGTAAGTTTTCTAGCTTTATGTAATAGCATAGACTATTTTAATAAATATCCTTTAATAGGTGATAATGAATAGCTTGCTATTTCATATCCTTATCCATATTCATATTCATATTATTCTGCTATGAAATAAAGCTATTCAGAATCAGGATCAGGATTAGCAAACTACAAAAAATGAGAAATAGTCTATAATATTATTATATCTAAATAACATCTTACTAAAGAAGAAATGCTTAGCTTTATTTCTGATTTTTTTTCTAGTTATAGAAAAAAAATATGCAGCAATAAAGTTATAAAAATGTAGCTTTATTGCATAGCATGAAATACAATTAATAAAAATTAATAATAATAATATAATGTATATATGTGCTCTCTTTAAATTTAACAAATTGCTGGAAAAACCTATAGCTTTAGCTAGCACAGGGCAAAATAGGATAATCAGCAGGAAACTAAAAGACTAGCTTTAGCTTTATGAATGCTATTTCATAAAGCTAGCATACCTTAAATATCCTTTAGAATCTTCAGAGGCTAAACGTTAAAAATTAATACGTTATAATAACCTATTAATTAAGATATAGTCCTAAAAATATAGAAATATATTTAATTATTTTCGACATATTTAGGTAACCATGCGAAAAAATTAGTAGTTTTATTTTTGATTTTTTTTCTAGTTATAGAAAAAAAATATACAGTAGCTCCGCTACTGAAAGTTAAATTATAAAGGAGTTAAATCATTAGCTTTATTTCATAGCACATATTTATATAGTAACAGATTATATAGAATAAGCAAATTAAATAAGCTAAATAGTACTAGAAATTTTAGTACTAAGGCTAATAACCATCAACTTAGTTATTATCTTGCAGGATTAATTGAATATAATAAATCTTATCCTTTATATACTTAATTACTTTTTCTAGATTGGTTCCAGTTCTTACGGGCTATGTAATACAACTCCTATAGGGCTTTTGTCGATTATCATTTGACATATTTAGGTAATCACACCCTGGCTGTACAAAAAGGATTAAATTTAGGTGTAATATTATTTATAGTATCAGAAGGTTTATTTTTTGTAGCTATCTTCTGAGCATTCTTCCATAAAAAAAATCACACTGTGGATAAGAACCAAACTCCGGGGAACTCCTAAAGCTCTAATAACTAAGCTATATTTTAAAAGATTTATAGTGGCCTGATTAATGACTCAGGGTATAGTAAGATCATTAGAGATTCTTGGCTTAAGTCAAGTAATGGATAATCGCGGATCTAAATCAGATAGCCATATATCTGTAAAAGAGCAACGAGCAGACGGTTCTTCAATATTTAGTAAATATTGTAAGGTGTGCTCTACGGGCCAGGGAAACTTGGTTTTTATACATCCTCTTATTAAAAGAGATGTTAATACTGTTATATGTGCATCTACTTATAAATATATAAGTAGTAGACAATGTATAGCTTGCTGTAACTTCATCCATACCCTTCGGGTCAGGCAGAAATAATAGCTTTATGTAATAGCACTCCATCCATACCCTTCGGGTCAGGCAGCATGAAACTGTCTGATTAAAATATATTTTAACTCAACATAGTAGAGATAAAGTCCTATTACAAAGTTTAATGTTAACTTTAAACTGTGGTAGATATGTATCTAAATCAAACTATGGAGGGCTATGCAATAAAGCTCTTGTAGTTGAAAAGTTTACAGATATGTAGCTTTATTTCTGATTTTTTTTCTAGTTATAGAAAAAAAATATGCACGCATAGAATAAAAACCAAAAATTATGAAGACTTTAAAAAGGCAGCGATTCTTATTCTTATAGAAAATAAAGCCCATTTAACTCGAGAAGGGTTGGATGAATTGAAAAGTATAAAGGGTAAGATGAATAAAGAAAGAAAAACAGTATTACGTATAGATGTATAAAATTAAATCAACATTTGTAAACATATTTCTTAATTAAATAAGAAAAAGTATACCAAAAAAAAATGAGTGCTTTAACACCTACTGTAGAATTAGGTGCTCAATGACCACCTATGGGTATAGAACCTGTAAATCCCTTTGAATTACCGTTACTAAACACAGTGATATTATTATCTAGTGGAGCTACAATTACATATGCTCACCATTCTTTAATAAAAGGTGAAAGAAAAGGAGCTTTATATGGTTCTATCTTTACAGTTCTATTAGCTTTAATCTTTACTTTTTTTCAAGGAGTAGAGTATAGCGTTTCTTCATTTACTATTAGTGACGGTGTGTTTGGAACATGTTTCTTCTTCGGTACAGGTTTCCACGGGTTCCACGTTATTATAGGTACAATATTTTTATCTGTGGCCTTATGAAGAATATATTCATACCATTTAACAGATCATCATCATCTTGGTTATGAAGCTGGAATACTATACTGACATTTCGTTGACGTAGTATGACTTTTCTTATATGTATCTATGTATTATTGAGGTTCTTAATCCACTTATCTCTCTACATAGATAGGCAGTACATCTTTAGCCCCCTAAAGGTGTATACGGCTAATATAAGAAAATGCTTACTTGCGTTAAAGGGAAAACGTTCAGTGGAAGGCTGACGGGGCAATAACACCCTTATGGCACTAGTTTAATTACTAGCATTATTTCATAGCAGTAATTAATCTAGGTATTCGTATCCTAAATTAATAGGTAAAAAAGGCCAAAAAATGTATTATCAACTTCTAACGATACCGGAAATTTTTTCGAATGGTTATTTAACAGGGTCTTTAGATATTATAAGTATAACAGCCTTATTATGTGGTATACTTATAATAATTAATAAGAATCCAATCGTATCGGTAATATTTCTAATCGGACTATTTGCAAATATTTCTGTCTACCTAATATTGTTAGGTTTAACATTTATAGGTCTATCATACTTAATTGTATATATAGGAGCAGTGTCTATATTATTTTTATTTATATTAATGCTTATAAATATAAGAACAAGTGAATTACAAAGTAATAATAGAAATAGCGTATCTTTAGGTCTATTTATAACAATTTTATCCAACTTCACCATATTCCAAATACTTCCTTATTATATGGCTATATTAAATAGCTATAGTAGTAAGTTAAATACAGTATTGTATTATTTCCCCTGAAATAAATTCAGTGAGATTATAAATTATATTAATAAAACCTTAAATATTGCTAGCACAAATGTAATGTTTGCATCTAGTAGTAATTGAGATAATAATATGGCAGAAGCAGGACATATATCTGTCATAGGTAATATTTTGTATACTAGCCATAATATGTGAATATTCATCGCTAGCTTTATACTACTATTAGCTATGGTGGGTGCTATTATAATAACCATCAAAGGTAAACAATAAGAAAAATTAGTTCAATGGTAGAGCGATTGTTTTACACACAATAAGTTGAAGGTTCAAATCCTTCATTTTTCAAGATTCCTTAACTTAAACGGTAGAGTGCATTTTTGATAAGAATGATATCAGCGTTCGATCCGCTGAGGAATTAATTATGCTATAAAAGAGAATTGGCCGAGTGGTTTAAGGCGGTAAGCTTGAGTCTTATTAGGTTATATAATCTAGCCACATCCGTTCAAATCGGATATTCTCTGAAGAGTGTAGTTTAATTGGCAAAATAGGAAGCTTCAACCTTCAAATTCTTGGTTCAAGTCCAAGTACTCTTGTTGTTTTACGGATTAGGGCCGGCTTGGGTAGGCACTTCGTTTGGGACGAAGACTAGTTCAATTTTGTAAAACTATAAATTAATAAAATAAAGATATTCACAGGGATTTGTATTATTTATGCGCTTATTACTATTTAATAAATAATACAGATATTGTCCCTAGAATTGTATAACAATAACAATGTAGGGATAAATAAACTGTTTTAAAAAAGAGAAAATATTATAATTAATAATATAATTAACTAAGGTTAATAGATTTAGATGTAAGTTCTAATTTTCTCCACTCTAGAGTATAAGACTCTTTTTTATCTAAAAATAAAAATAAAAAATATGAATACAAAAATAAAAAATATGAATACAAAAATTAAAAATAATTCAACATTATTAAAAGAAATTATATGATACGATATAAATGCCGACGGGCTTATAGATATACCTTTAAAGCATGAGGCCGGAATATATGTATACACGGGAAAGTACTCAGCCCCTGAAGAAAAAATATCATACTATGTAGGTTCAACTTCCAAATTAAAAACTCGTATAAATTCTCATAGAAAACATGTTGCTAATTTTAACAAATACAAGAATAAAGGATCTCCTTTATTCTATAGATCTGTTATAAAATATGGGTGGCTTAGCTTTAAATTTGGTATATTGGAGTACATAAATGTACCAAATAACATAGAGACATCAGAAAAAAGAAAAATAATATTAGCAAGAGAACAATATTATTTGGATGAAATAAACCCTTCTTTAAATATATGTAATACAGCCGGATCACCTTTAGGAATAAAACGGGATATAAATTTTAGTATAAATCTTAGTAATTCCCTCCGCAGGCTAGAGAGGAAAAAGTAAAAATTTACATGAACAAGCTGGTAATACAGTTAAAATTGTTAAAAATGAAACTAAATTTAAAATATCTTCAAGGTGTAAGGGTATAAATGTTAAAGTTTTCGACCCGTTTGGTAATTTAATAAATCAATTTTCAACTATTGCGGCTACAGCTAAACATTTTGGTGTAAGCCCTGGGACTATAAGTATGATTTTTAAGACAGGTAAAAGTTACGATGGATTAACTTATGAATTTAATATTAAAGATAATAGAATATGAATATGTAATTCTGATCATAAGTTAATAAATATATTGAATAATGCAAAAGAAACGGGTCTATATTATAATATAGCACGTTCTACTTTATCTGATTATATAAAATCAGGTAAACTTTATAAAAATAAGTATTACTTTTATAATTCTGAATCATATAAAAATAATAAAAACGGGTCGTGGCTGAGTGGTAAAGCGCTTTCTTTGGGAGAAAGATCTCCTATGTTCGATTCATAGCGACCCGAAATCATGATAATCCGATTAATATTAGATATGCTAGAGATATAGATAATAACTATTTTTTAGCTTGCTTTAGTAAACTAAAGCAAGCAGTAGCTCTGCTACTAAATATAAATTTAAGTCTATGCAATAAAGCATAGCTTTTTTATAACTTTATTGCTGCATATTTTTTTTCTATAACTAGAAAAAAAAATCAGAAATAAAGCTAAAGCACGAATTAATAGCTTTAGCTTGCTATTTCATAAGCACAAAATAAGTATAAATTTTGATATATAAATTATAAATGTAATTTGTAAATTTAAATTTACAAATTATATAAGTATGGAAAGAAATTATTGTAGAATTTAAGCTATATATTAAAGAGAATTATTTATATAAATAGGTTGCAAGCTAAGCAATAAAGCTAAAGCTATACCTATAATTATATTAACTCTAAGAGAAATCTAGTAATAAACGAAGTGAATTGAAATATCTTAGTAACTTTAGGAAAAGAAATCAAAAGAGATTCTATGATTAGCGTGAGCTAAAATAGACTAGCCTAAAAAGTAAAATGGTAGATAAACTGTTTAAATTAAATGGGGAACCTTCCTCAAAGGCTAAATATAATATATAAGCGATAGTGAAAAGTACCGTGAGGGAATTAAAACAAAAACAGTAATTTTATAAGCAGTTCGGAAAAATAAAAAAGTTAGAACGTACCTTTTGCATAATGGGTCACCAAGTTAACATTAGATGCGAGATTATACGTAGTTAAACCGAGCGTTAAAATAACGGAAAGTGTCTAAAGTTAGACCCGAAGCCTGGTGATTTTACTATAATCAGGATTATAAAAGTCCGAACGGAATATTGTAGCATAAATATCCGAAGAATTATGGTAGGTGTAGTGAAAGACAATACTGACCAGGATAGCTGGTTTTCTGCGAAACCTATAATAGTAGGCAATTTAAGTATAATATCTTAGCAGGTACAGAATTTAATCTCAGACAAGACATATAAAATGTTTTATTTTGTACAAATTGGGGGATCATGAAGATTTTATCAGTGAGTATGTAGACTCGGAATGGCAAAGATATATCTTAAATCATCAGACATAGAATGATAAGGTTGTATGTCAAAAGGGAAACAGCCCAGAACAAGAGTTAAGGTTCCTAAATTATTAGTTGAGTGAAATTAAGAAGGTTTTTATTAAAGTCGACAAGGAGATAGGCTTAGAAGCAGCCATAATTTTATGACCTCGTAACAGAGCGCTTGTTAAGTTTTAAAAGCATCGAAAATTTATCGGATCTAAACAATATACCGAAACCTTGTCCATAATATTTATAATTAAAATAATAATTATAATTAAATGGGGTAGCAGAACGTTGAGTTAAATTATGATTTTTATTTTTTAAATGAAATTATAATAATTTAACTCAAGTGATAATGGTGACATGAGTAACTAAAAGAAAATTTTCCGCCTAAAGCTTATGGATCTAATTAAGTAACGGCCTCTAAGTTTATATTATCTAAAGATTTAAACGATGAGATAATCTTTTTTACTAAGGACGACATTTAAAGTGAAAAATGTACTGGAAAAATAGTAATATATTTATTTTTAGCGCTAGCTTGCTATTTCATTAGCAAGCTCGCTTTAGCTTGCTATTTCATAAAGCAAGAAATAAATGAAAAGTAACCGTACCTAGAAACTGAAACAAGTAAGTTAGTAGAGAATACGAAGGCGTAAATGAGCTAACAATCATAAAGGAACTCGGCAAATTGACTACCGTAACTTCGGGATAAGGAGAGCTCATTATTCTTGATTAATATCAAGTAAAGAGGAAGAAGCATGAAATAGTGTTGTACGACTGTTTAATTAAAACACAGCACTTTGCTGAAAGATTAAAAATCTAAGTATAGAGTGTGATGTCTGCCCGGTGCCGGCTGGTTAACAGATATAATTAGATATACTAATATTTGATGTAGACGGAAACCCCGGTTAAAGGCGGCCTTAACGTGAGGGTCCTAAGGTAGCGAAATGCCTTGGCCGTTAAATGCGGTCTTGCATGAATGATGTAACGATACAACAGCTGTCTCTATGATTGACTCAGTGAAATTGGAATAGCTGTGCAGATACAGTTTACCTCTAGTTAGACGAGAAGACCCTATGCAGCTTTACTGTCACTAATTATAGAGTATGATAAACAATTTTCAGATTATAAGGTAATTGACAATATGACAATGAGAATCCTTTATTTTTTTTTCATATGAATGAATTGGTTTAGGATTATGAGTTGTTAGTTTGCTTTAAATAGCAAACTAACAACTCATTTTAGTAAATCAACCTAATTCAGCTTATTATTATTTCACTATTTACTAGTGAAATGGATAAGTACCCTTTGGTAAGGAACTATCGCTAGGGGACAGTTTATGTGGGGCACAGACCCTGTAAAGAGTAAACAGGAGTGTCTAATAATTTATAATTATTTTGTTTGCGATTTAAGGTAGTTTAACTATTTTTAATCATATAAAATTATTTATATGTACATTCGTTGTATATATATTTAAAAAAAGGTAGGATTTTCACTATATAGAAATTAGAGATAATAAAAATATTAAGAATAATTCTTTAGCTTGTTATTTCATTAGTAAGCTAAAGAACATAAATCTAATGTTTTTTAACTATTATTAATAATTGTTATGTTTTAATTATCTAAAAAGCTCAACGGCTAAATCTTGCCTTACTGTTTGATTATCTACAAATCTTACAGTTGCGTAAGCAGGGCATAGGATCACAAGATGCAACAAGGAAAGATCTTGGATTATTGGAAAAGCTACGCTAGGGATGTTTGTCCTTTAATATTTTATTTTACATAGGATAATTAATAATATATTGGGTTAATTTCAAAAATTACTTAATAAGTAAATTTGAAGCGAAATTTATCTTAGCATAAATTATAAGATAAAGACGTTCAACGACTATAAGGTGAGTTATATGCAATAAACAATAATCCTTTTTTTACACCCAACATTTATATTATATATATATTTAAAAAAAATAAAAAAAAAACAATAATAGCTTGCTAAAGAAAGAATATAATATGAAGATGAAAATTTATAATAATAACTTAAAACGAAGTTCTAAAACAATACTTTTAAAGAAAAAAATAAATGATGTAGGAATAACAAAATATTTACCATCATATTCTAAAGAATGAAATAATACTATATATTCTTATAATAAGAATACATTAAAGAATATACCGGTTAATGATTTAAATATAAACAAAATAATAAAAGGTTATTTTAATTTATATTTTAAAGATCACAAATATACAGGGTCTAAATTTATATTACTTAAAAGAAGACGTAATTTATTAAGAAGAATACATATAAGTAATGCAGAAATTAAACATACTAATAATAAAGCAGTAATTACTTTATATACTATAAATAGAGAAAAAAATGTATTAAAAAAAAAATATTTAAAAATAAATAAAAAAATAAGTAAAGGATTAATAGCCAAACGTTATTTTTTATTGTATAAAGAAAATATTCATAAAATTTATAAAATCTTAGGGAAATATAGAGATCAATATATTTTTATTAATGATATAATAAGAAAAAAAAAATTTATAAAATATAAATTACAATACTTGAATAAATTTATAAAATTAAAAGATCTTTATTTAAAAAAAGTTTGAGGTATTATTCTTAATAAATATGCAAGAAAATATCTTAAATTCTTAAGAAAATATGATTTATTGTATTCACTTAATCAATATAAATTTAATAAATTGGTATTTTTACCTATATTAAGCAATATATTGAATAAAATTATAGGAAAAAAATTAGAATATAATATAATTAATTTAAAATCTGTTGCATATCATACAGATCTTTTTACTAATGCTTTAGCATTAAAATTAAAGAAAAGAAGAATAAATTATATAAACTCTATGTTTAGTATATTAAATAGAGCATATTTACCTAATATTAATACTATTAAAGAAAGATCTAAAATAAAAGGTGATCAAAAAATGGATAATTTTCAGGGTAAATTTAAAGATTTAAAAATAATCTCTAGCTTTAGATTGCTTAGCAAGCTAAGCAGCGAAGCACATATGAATAATAATCTATCTAAATTGTTAGATGGTGCATATCCTTCAAATATAAAAATAAATAATGCGAGCTTAGCTTTAATGAAATTAGCAGCGCCACCAGCAACTAAAGCTGTTGATGAGCATAGCTTGCATACCCCTCAGGTCAGCAAGCTAAGCGACACCAGTGCTGTAGCTTTAGCTAGCACAGCACCCAAAGCTAGTCAATCGGATAATTTTGTAGCTGGCGGAGCGCAAGCTATTATTCACGACATAATTTATAAGTCTATTGGATATAAAAATATGGGAGGTATAAGATTAGAAGTTAAAGGTAGATTAACTAAACGTTATAGAGCGGATAGATCTATCTATTCATTAAAATGAAAAGGAGGATTAAAAAATATAGATTCTTCTTTTAGAGGTTTAAGTTCAGTTTTATTTAGAGGTAATTCTAAATCAAATGTAACTTATTCAATAGCTAAATCAAAACGTCGTATTGGAGCCTTTGCAGTAAAAGGTTGAATAGGCGGTAAATAAATATTGAAAAGTGACTACTAAAATATATATATAATAATAATGAAGACATAGTCTGAACCGTTTTGAAAAAAATGGAAATATGAGCGCTATGCATCCTTGCTGGCATGTATGCTACATAGCTTTATGAAATAGCAGTAGTAAATACATACATAGCTTTATGAAATAGCAGTAGCGATAGCCAGCACAGGATCAATGCAGTCTAGAGCGTTTTTTATGATAACATATAGAACAGGCTAATTTGCGCAAGAGTGTACAAAATGAGTGCGCGGTTTGGCACCTCGATGTCGGCTTAACTTATCCTCATGGATGCAGGAACTATGTAGGGTGCGACTGTTCGTCGATTAAAAAGTTACATGAGCTGGGTTAAATACGTCGTGAGACAGTATGGTTTCTATCTTCTAGGGGGAATTAGAATATAATAAGAACTAACTTTTGTACGAAAGGAACAAGAAGAATTTAATTTGTAAAAGGGTTAAATAATAGTTACTAACCTATGGTTTACCTGTTGTCTATGTGCCCAAATATTAAATATATATGGTTTTCAACAAACTAAAAAGATGAGGGAATTATATATATCTGTATTTTTATACATAGGGATGTTTCTTTCACTAAGATAAATATATAGCATAGGCACGGCAGGAAAGCTAAGTTGGTTAAGGATAAGTGCTGAAAGCATATAGGCACGAAGCTTATCTTAAGATATTTCTTAAATATACGTAAAATATTATTACGAAGAAATAATATAGGCTTTATCCGTACGAATCCGGAGATTTTAAAGAATAAAGTACTAATTTTATAAATAACTATTTATACATATATCTCAAATTAATTCGCCTGATTAGCATAAAAGTAATGCAATTGTTTTGTAATCAATAGAAGTAAGTGCGATACTTGCATTGGGCTAACTATTTTTTAAGGATTAGTAGTCAAGTGGTAAGACATAGCTCTTTCAATGCTACCATCGTAGGTTCGAATCCTATCTAGTCTAAAGCGGATTGGTGTAATAGAAACACATTTGGCTCATGCCCAGAAGTTAGAGGTGCAAGTCCTTTGTCCGCGTAGGGTTATAACTTAATAGGTAAAGTGTACTGCTCATAACAGTAATTATAAGTGTTCAAGTCACTTTAGCCCTAAATCTGAGTGCTGGAATCGGTAGACAGTGAAAACTTAAGCTTTTCTGAGTTATACTCGTGGGTGTTCAAATCACTCCTCAGATATATTAAAAGCGGTTATAGGTTAATGGTAGACTTGTCGATTTCCACTCGATTTGTGTCAGTTCAAGTCTGACTAACCGTACTAGTAGCTTTATTGCATAGCACAGTGCAGCAAACATTAAACATAATAATTCTAATAGTAAATTCTACCTTATTAAATATAAAGGTAAACATTACATTATAGTTTAAAATACTAAAGATAATATTATTATAAAACAATGTTTGTGCTGTAGCTTCGCTAGCTTTATTGCTACTATGAAATAGCAAGCTATGCTATAAAAAGTTATATAGATATATTATCCCTAATTATTGATAGTGTTTATACATAAATAAATAACCTATAGCTTTATTTCTAAGCATGCTTAGAATAATTAATTTCTAGGGGTATGAAATAAAGCTAATAAATATTTTGTATACAGGTAGTATCCATACATGGATGCTATGTTGACCAGCATGCATATCCGAAGGATATGCTAGAGCCAGCCAGTCAGCCATGCAAATAATTATATAACTTTATCTTATATTATATAACTTTAGCTTATATAACTTTAGCTTATATAACTTTAGCTTATATAAATTAGACACGGTAGAGATAAAAGATAAGTCTTAGGCGATAAATTAATACGCTAGAGATAAAAAAGATAAGTGTTATGTAATAAATTAATTTTTATAAAATTTAGTTAAAAATCGTGAATAAAAGGTAAGCTTTTATATATTAAATATAAAAGCTTTTATTTAATATAAATGTTATTATATAATAATAGTATTTTTTATAAACATAAAATAGATCTGTAAGCTAATATATATATATATTGTAAAATCTGGATTAATATTGACAATTTTAAGGTTGGTTATAAAATCTAAATAAATAGCAGTGTAAACGCTTACTTGCGTTAAAGGGAAAACTGTTCAGTGGAAGGCTGACTAGGCAATAACACCCTTATGGCACTAGTTTAATTACTATTATTTCATAGCAGTAATTAATCTAGGCATTCGTATCCTAAATTAATAGGTAAAATTTTAAGGCTAATGGTATTAATATTATCAAAAATAAACGATATAATAAAATTATATCCGTTTATAGGTATCATATTTATTTATTTTGTAGTACCAATAAAATTCGAAGAGGAGTATTATATAGACATTTTGGTGAATGTTGGATTAAAAATTGGATTGTTTAAATATAAATTTACCAGTAGTAACGTATATATATTATTATCTAGCTATAGATCTATATTAGGGTTTAAGGTATCAATACTAATATTTGTGATAGGACTTATATTAATCCCTATTTTATTTATGATAGATAACTATATTTTTATAATTCTTAGTTTATTAAGCGTAATATTTGTTAAAGCTTTTATCATGAATTTTTATACAAAACATTTTAAATTATTTGGTGGTTCGGCTAAAAATATTAATTATATGAAAGTTATAAAAAATATAGTAAGTAATATTGAAAAAATTGTAAAATTACTACTAAAGTTATGGATGATTTCTATTGTAATAATTATTACTCTTAGGTATTCTATAGCCGCTATGTTATTAAATGAAGGGGATATTAATATTGTATCAATTATACTAATAGTTAGTCTTCCTCTTCCAATATTTTTGTATTTGTTGAATTTTATTATAAAATTTATAAAGAAAGAGAAAATAAATTCGTCAGATTATTATTTATATAATGATTTTGTAATAGAAAGAGTAAATTTATATAGAATAATATATTTAGTCTCTATACATTATATGATTAGATACTATTATTATACTTATTGTATAATTATAATCACAGTGCTTATTATTGCTATACTAATAGCTTGCGTACTAATAATTTACAAATTAAACAGTCAACCTAGTAACAACAAGGTATGCCAAGCAGTCCTTGAATCTAAGTTGGATGTAGCAATGGCTACTGTCTTCTCTTTTATCTCAATAAGTCCTATTTTACAGAAAGCATGTAATGAGGGATATATGGAATATTTCGATAATACAGGTACTGCTAAGTATGCCGGTTGAAACAAAATATTATGATCTAAACCGGGTATACAGTTGAGAGGATCAACTATTAATTTTATAGAAAATAGAAAACTTGACAATTTACTTGTAGATAATTCACATCGGGCAGATTTACTTAAGGAATATAGAGCAAGAGTGGAAAAATCTCCTATTCTTAATATGGCGTATAGACTTAAAAATAATGAAGCTATTTATAACTCACCTAATAAATGATCAATAAGACCGGTAACTATATTTAGTAATGAAAGATATTACGGTTCAGTTTCTCTTGTTATAAAAGATAAAAAATTCGGAAGATTTTTAGTTGTTATTATAATTAGACGTGACTCTAATGGTAATGTATTTGTACCTACATACTATTTACCAGATGGAAGCCCGGATAGTAGAAATAAAATAATAGAAACTGTTAATCTATTAGAATATAAGTATAATATAGCTATACCTAGAGAACCTAATAGACATAACGGTTTAATAATTTTTACTCAAGCTGAATCCATAAAAAATCATTTATTTAGAGTATGAAGACCTTCAATTAATTTTACTGAACCAAAAAAAATAACAACAGTAAAAGATTATTTTCTAATTGATGAAGAGAAAATAAATAGACCTGAAGACTTTTCTACTTGTCTAGATACTGTTAAGTATCTAAAAATAAGTGCTCTAGAGCATACTAGGGATTATTCAAAGTTTATTAAACCCCAAGCAGAGCTTACAAAGGCAAGTGCAAGGGGAATTGCACATAGTGAATTTGAAGCTGATAAAAAGTTTAAAGAGCTGGTGCAATTTTATATAAGTAAAGGTAGCGTTAATTCTTCTTACTATGATCTTGAATCTGAGAGGTTATATGAGGAGATGTATCCAGATAAATATAAGGATGCTTTAAAAGAAGCTAAAGCTAATGTAGAAGCTACTAAATCAGAAGAATCAAACAGAAATTCATATACTAATGCTAAGAATCTTTTAGATAATGTAATAAGCGAATTTGCTAGATTTAAATCGAATAATCAATACATTGACCACAAGTACTATTACTTTCAAACTCGTCGTGATTATTCTATAAGACATACATTAATTCCAATTAAAATTAAAGATCAAGTTTATTTTAATTTATATAAAACTGGAATTTTAGAAGGTTTTAAAAATAAGGATCAAACATTAGGTGACTTAGGTTCTAATTTTATATTACCATTAAAAGATTCTAGAACTGAGTTAATAAAATGTATGTCTACTAAATTCAGTGACCCTGATTATAAGGAATGCCAAAAATTTTATGGTGTTTCTATTAACAGACTTACATATGAATTTTTTGAAGTTATACCTAATAGTGATATATGGGGAGTATTCTTAGATGATGTCTATACGGATGACGGAAAGGATATTGTACCTGATTGTGAAGTTTATAGTATTATAGACCTTTCAAATAATGATACAAAATCTCGGGTTGTTTTAAATTCAAGGGTTCATTATTTTACTGTACCTAAACATGATTATAATTTATTTAACTATCAAGATGAATATAGCATTAGAAAATTTATGGATTTTATCCATGAGAATAGAGATGGGTATTTACCCTATCAATCAGATGAAGGAAATTTAGATGTAGCGGGTAAAAAATCTATAAACTGGGCTCGTTCTATTAAATCCAAAAACAAAAGTGTAAATAAAGAAGTTGGTTTTGGTCAAGATGCAGTAGATTATAAGAATAAAGAGCGTAAGGGAATTAATTATACTCTAGAGGCATTAGAAAGACCCGAAAAACAAGCTAAGGCTGCAGCAGCCAATACTAGAAATAAGGAAAGATTTGCAGAAAGAATTGCTCATATTCAAAAAAATGGTAAGGATATAGATGATGCCGGGCAACTTCTGAGAAAAGATAAGGAAGATTTAGAAAAAGGTAAGAAAGTTATAGATAAGGGTAAAGGTAAATCTATAGAAGGTGAATCTATAGAACAAGATGAGTCTATAGGACAAGATGAGCCTATAGAACAAAATCAGGAGGTAGGACAGCCTGAATTTTTAGGGCTAGGTGGATCTAGTCAATTTGCAGGGGAATATCACTCTTTAGAAGTAGGTGAGCCTAGTCAATTTGCAGGGGAATATCAGTCTTTAGAAGTAGGCGGATTTATGGCATCTAGTCAAAATTTAGGGCAATATTCACATATGGGTCCTAATCAAAATTTAGAGCAATATCTAAATATGGGAGCTAATCCATATACATGACAATATTCGGATATGGGGGTTAATCCGTATACGGGTGCTAATCCATATACATGACAATATTCGGATATGGAGGCTAATTCGCATCCAGCCCCCTATCTCCCCGAATCTGGAGAATTAGTAGTAAATGTAGATCTTGTAGAAGATTCCTCTATGCCGGAATCTAATGAATTAGTAAGAAATGAAGCTATAATTGTAGAAGATTACCCTATGACCGAGTCTAGTTACCCAACCGAACAAGGGGAATCTTCAAAAACGGGAGAGGCTAGAGGCCAAATCCAAGAAGGGGAGTCTTCAAAAAAGGGGAAAGCTATAGGCAAAAACAACGGGAGATTAGGAAAACCTTGGAAATCCAAAGAGGGTCTAACTAAAGGACAATATCTAGATATGTCTTATGAAAATATGTATGCAAGAGAATATATATATTTAGGGGGTGAAAGAGCCCTTAGCGAGGATGACGCAGTAAACGAATCCAGCGGTAAACAAGTCTCTAAGGGTAAAGCTGTAGCCGAACCTAAGGGTAAAAAAGCAGCTAAGGGTAAAAAAATATCTAAAGATAAAACAGTAGCGAAATCTAAAGGTAAAAAAGATTCTATATTCGCTACTAAAGGTAAACAGGTATCTAAAGGTAAAGGAGTAGCCTTTAATTCGGAGATAGAAAAGTTTTTGATTCCAGCTAAAGAACCTAATGAATATCAGTATAACGCTGAGGATTTTCATGCTTCATCGGAGGACAGGTTTAGTTCTACAAATTGAGGTCCTTCTAGTTATAGAAATGGGGGTCCTTCTAGCTATACAAATGGGGGTCCTTCTAGTGAATATATATCTTCAAAGTATAGATATGAAGATGGATATAGAGCTACAGGGTTTATTTCACCCCGTGATAATTCTAATGATAGTTATGAATATTTCCCTATGGGAGAGAATAATGTAGGGTATTCCCCCGGTAGCTTTAGTGAGGATATTTCTAAAGATGATAGTCATAAATATCCACTACATAAAACTTCCACTAACATAGGTTCTTTAGGGCCAATCCCTACAGATTTATCTAAAGATTCACCTATGGTTATACATATATCTTCTGATGATAGCTCTAGTGAGGGTATTTTAGATGAGGATAGTAATAATTATCCAGGATATAATACTTCTTCGGCTGCGCAAGCTTGCGCAGCTGAAGCAAGAGCTACTGGTAATAATAGGGATGTATCGCTAAAAGATACAGATCTAAATATTACAGATACACATATAAATCTAGAAGGTAATAATACAGATATATCCGAAGACAATGCAGGTATTTATAATATGGGTACTTCTATAGAGGAGAACGATGTTAGTTTGGATAGAGCTCATCTAGATTTACCCGATAATGATGATTGTGTAATGGAAGATTGTGTAATGGAAGATTCTAATAGTATTGATAATACAGCAAGTAACCATCAAGACATGGTTCCAGAATGGGAGGATATACCAACATATGATGTACCAGAGTACCCTCTTGCAAGCTGAGATTTTGATAGTTACTCACATGAGCTTGATAATTTTGGATATAGAGAAGGTCTAGATTGGAGGCGAACTGTTGAGGATGCAATTGCTAGGATGCAAGAAGAAAGCCGAAATGAGATACCAGATTCTCATACTGCTGTCGATACTTCAGAAGTCAACAGTCCTGTAGTAGCAAACATGAATGTAGAAGCTGAGGAATCTGTAGAATTTAACACGAAGGTAGACGCCGAAATAGGGGTTGCGCAAGCTACTCCTACAACTGTAGCTTCGCAAGAAACAGCAGAAGTAGAGGAATCACACTCCATCCCTGAAGTTAGAGAAATAGAGGAATCTAACAGTTCATATCCTGCGGGAACGAAGTTACAGCAAGCTACTGTAGAAATTACAGAAACTGAGTCTCAGACTACTGTTCAAGGAGATCTTCCTGTTTCGGAAGATCTACCGGAAGAAAGTGACGCAGATATGAACTCAGGAGAGGATAATATAAACTCTGCGCCAGCTATAGAAGAAAACCAAAGAATAAGTGTTAATTCACCCGTCTATCCTAGTTTGCATGGCGGAGAAAGCGAAGCACTACATTTGCATATTGATGAGGAATATGTGCAACCAGACCCTGATTCATTCTTAGACTTTGATCCGTGCGGGGTTGATGTTGATTTTTATGGTTATGAATATCATGAAAATGTAAGACAACAACGCCGTGAGGCTGAAGGAGTTGGGTCCGGAAACTATGAAGCTGAAAATGAGACAGATGCTGTAGTGGACTTAGATGAAGTCATAGCAGCAGCGTATAGAGAGCGTTTTAATAATACTCCTACTTCAGTTAGGCGAGATATTTCTGAAGAGGGTGTAGTTAATTCTCCTCCTGCGGATAATCAAGATATTTCTGAAGAAGATGTAGTTAATTCTCCTGCTGCAGATAATCTTTCTGGAGAGGATGCAATTAATTCTCCTACTACAGTTAATCAGGATATTTCTGAAGATATAGATAAGGATGTACCTAATTCACCCAGTGTACCTAATTCACCTAGTGTACTAAGTCAAGATATTTCTGGGGAGGAAGATATAGATATCGTGATGCCTATGCCTCGTCCTAATTCTGAAGGAGAAATAGTATTTGACTGTATAATAGCAAGAAGTGAACACCCTGAAGGTAATGAAATGTCAGAATTAGTAGCTTCAGGGTTTAGGGAATCATATTTATAAGTTGTAGGCTGCCATATATAATAGCAGCAAGGGGTTTTTATAGCTTTATTGCATAGCACAAAAAACAAGTTAATGTTAACAATATTTATAGAGAAAACTAAAGAGTAAAGTTTTCTTAACTTAATTAAATTTAATTAAGGTAAGGGGATATAATTTATTTGGTAGAATGCCGACGTTGCATGTTGGATGGCTCGGTTCGAATCCGAGTGTCTCCACATAAGCTCGTGAAGCTCAATTGGTAGAGTAGAACGTTGAAGTTGTAACATTATTTAAACTTTGCTATTAGTAGAGAATTGGATACCTCGACAAATATAAATTGTTAATAGCTACAATGTAGAATAAGGATACCCTTTCCCTACCTTCTTAAAGAATCTGTATCGCACGAGAAGTAAAAGCCGTGCTGGGCTTCGCCAGTATTTATAATAAAACACAATTAAACCATAATGAAAAATAATATATAGCTTTATTACATAGCACCCATCAAAACCTATTCTGTAGCATCCATACCCTTCGGGTCAGGCAGAAATAAGGCTAGAGGATATGAAATAATTTAATTACAAATAAAAGTTACGTTGGTTCAGCTAAATGGATTAGAGGTAGATTTAGCGTTTATTATTCTACAAATTCTATTAAGCGTAAATTAGAAGAAGGGTCTAGTGCTATTTTAAGTGCAATATAAAAATATGGCTATGAAAATTTTAGTATAGATATTCTAGAATATTGTGATATAAGTAACTTAACAGAAAGAGAGCAATACTATATAGATTTATTGGAACCTAAGTACAATATATTAAAAATAGCTTATTTTCGTGAAGGTACTAAACATACTGAAAGAACAAAATCGTGAATAGGGTTAAAGTCTCTGGGGCGCATACACACAGAAGAGGCTAAATTAAAAATGAAGGAAATAGCTGTATTACGAAAAAGTGTAGAAACTTCTTTTTATGGTAAAAAGCATTCTTCTGAAAGTTTATTAAAAATGTCAATAAATAGATCTACTCAAGTTAAAGTCAAAGACATAGTAGTGAATAAGGAGATAGTATTTTTAGTAATAAAGAAGCAGCCGAATTTTTAAATGTAGGATTATCTACGTTAGTTAGGTATAAAAAATTAAATAAATTAATAAAAGAAAGATATTTAGTATATAATAAAAAGCACATGTAACTCAATCGGTAGAGTGAAATATTGAAGCTATTTTTGTTGTAAGTTCAAGTCTTGCCATGTGCATATAAAATAATTAAATAAAGGAGTAGCATCCTCCGTACTTCGTACTTCATACTTCGTACTTCGTACTTGGTACGAAATACGAAGTAGGGAACACTAAATAAATTTATTGCTCATAACAAAGAGATTTTAAAATGTAAGTTCAAATCTTACCTCGAGCATGTATTAAATAATTAAGACATTTATAAAAGCAAGCCTCAGTAGTTTAAATGGTTAAAACACTAATTTCATACGTTAGTAATGAGAATTCGATTTTCTCCTAAGGCTAGGCCATAATTATGGCTTACAATCTACAAGGTCGAACGTATATTGTTCCTGCCTGGCTGGCATGGGTGCATGTAACGCTATAAAAAATACTATTTTAGTAGGCTAGCTTTATTTCATAGCAGGCTCTAACCGAAAAACATAATATATCTACCAGAGATAAAAAGGTTGTATTATTTTAACCCAAGGAGAGACTATACCAAATAGTACTCTTTTAAAAGTTTGAATACCTTCAATCGATTATTCTTATCCTGATTAAAGTAGGATGAACATTCTATAGCTCGCTGATCCATAGCTTTAACTTTATGAAATAGCAGCATCCATATTCATATCCAAAGGATATGGATATGAAAATTCTTAGCTTATCTTTACATTAGTGATGAGGTATTTAATATCCTGTGGTTATTTCTGATTTTTTTCTAGTTATAGAAAAAAAATATGAAGCTACAGCAAACTATAAATGAAAAAATATAAATAATCCTTAAATAAGGAGCTTTATTGCATAGCCTTTATTTAATGGAAGGGACTTTAGTATAACGGTGAATGCATATGACTTTTAATCATTAAAATGTAGGTTCGAATCCTGCAAGTCCTAAATTGCAGCTTTTTATAACATACTATATCTTTAGTGTATATACAAAGTATAAATGAAATAATTTATAGCTTTATTGCATAGCACAAACAGGTATGTTGGAATGGCAGACAAAGTCGTTTTAGGTACGGCGGATAGAAATATCATACACGTTCAAGTCGTGTTACCTGTATATTAATCTAGAACAATTAGGGGTTTTTATAAAAAATAAATATGAAAAATAAATAGCGAGCTTAAGATTTATTTCCTAGAAGCATATATATTATTTTGAGTAGCTTTAGCTTTATGAATGCTATTTCATATGAAATATGAAATATGAAATATGAAATATTTCATATGAAATAGCAAGCACGAATAATAAAATTTAATAGCTTTAGCTGTATGAAATAGTAAGCATTAATATCCTGTTGATTAATGGGTAGATCATAAATTTTTGGTATTTACAGTCGGTGTTCGAATCACCGCAGGATAAAAAAGTATAAGGTAGATGTAGTTCAATGGTAGAACGATTAATTGTGGTTTAATAGGCTCTAGGTTCGATTCCTAGTATTTACCCTTTAAAGAAATAGCTAGCTGGCGCCTTCATAAAGCTATTTCTTTAAATAGTTTTATATATAAAATATAGATAGAAAATAAACTTTAGAGTAGCTTTATTGCATAGCACAAAATACTAATTTCGGCTATGTAATAAAGTTATCGTTAATGGTAGCTTTATTAAATAGCAGAGAATTCATAGTTTTATTTGATAGTACTATAGCTATATGGATAAAGACCTATAATGCCGAACGTGCATTGTTCCGTACGTACAAGTGTTCGAGCTTATATACCTTTTAAAAAATTTCATATGATTATTTTATCCATAATACTAGTTTTACTATCAAACGCCGTCAATATAAGACGAGATTTATCAATTCTATTTAATAGAATAGCGATTTTAATATTAATTTATTGTATTTTACATGATCTATCTACCTTAACTGTTATAACTAAAGGTATAGGTTTACATGGTGGTTTACTAGTCATGACAAATATAACACAAATATTTCATATTTTTATCTACTTAGTTAGTATATTAATATTACAATTAACTAGTTTTTATCCTAGAAAGGTATGAGTACCAGAATATTCTTCTTTAAAAGATTTATTGTTATATAAATTTGTTTATTACAATACAAAAATAATAAATAAAATGGGAGAACATTTTAAAATTATAGAATATCCTTTAATTATATTATTTGTGATTACAGGTGCTATATTGTTAATGTCTACTAATGATTTAGTATCTATTTTCCTTTCTATTGAATTACAAAGTTACGGGCTTTATATATTAAGTACTATATATAGAAATTCAGAGTTATCTACCACAGGTGGTTTAATATACTTTTTATTAGGAGGATTAAGTTCAAGTTTTATTCTATTAGGAACTAGTTTATTATATGCTAATTCTGGTACTACTAATTTAGATGGTCTATATATCATAACTAGTATAAGTGATGTTTCTACAAATTTATGATATACACCTTATTATATTAATCTTTCTTTAGTTATATTTACAATAGGATTCTTATTTAAAGTAAGTGCAGCACCATTTCATTTTTGATCACCTGACGTATATGACGCTATACCAACAATAGTAACTACATTCGTAGCTATAATTGCCAAAATTTCTATATTTATATTATTATTACAATTAGTGTATTATACTAACAGCAGTTTTTCAGAAATGAGTTGAACATTTATTTTATTAATAAGTTCATTATTCTCATTAGTAATAGGAACTGTAGTAGGTTTAACTCAATTTAGAATTAAAAGATTATTTGCTTACAGTACTATATCTCACGTTGGATTTATACTTCTAGCATTAGGTATATCTAGTGTTGAATCTACTCAAGCGTTTATATTCTACCTAACACAATATTCAATAAGTAATTTAAATGCATTTGTTATATTAATAGCTATAGGATTTTCATTATATTGTTATATAAGTGAAAACAAAGAACATGAAGAATTAATGGACAAAAATAATTCCCCTATTCAGTTAGTAACTCAATTAAAAGGTTATTTTTATATAAATCCTTTATTAGCTATAAGTTTAGCTATTACTATCTTTTCATTCGCAGGGGTTCCTCCTTTAATTGGATTCTTTGGAAAACAGATGGTGTTAAGTGCAGCCTTGGATAAAGGTCTTATCTTCTTATCTTTAATTGCGATATTAACCAGTGTTATAGGGGGAGTATATTATTTAGGTATAATAAAAGAAATGTTCTTTAGTTTACCTGAATATAAAATAAATCCGTTATTAGAAAATCTAGAATTGAAAGGAAATGTTTTAGATAATAATAAAAAAATCATTAAAAAATTAAACTTTAATTATAAAAATATAGCTATATCAAGTCCTATTTCTCTTGTAATTTCGGTAATTACACTTGTTATCTTATTATTTTTATTTATGAACAAAGAATGACTAAGCATGGGTACCATATTGGTACAAATTTTATTTAACAATTAAATGAGTAGTGTAACTTTTCTTTTTGTTTTTGTAACTATTTTAACAATAGTTTTTTTACTTCTTAATTTCATACTTGCTCCTCATAATCCGTACCAAGAAAAATATAGTATTTTCGAGTGTGGTTTTCATAGTTTCCTGGGTCAAAATAGAACTCAATTCGGGGTAAAATTCTTCATATTTGCACTAGTTTATTTATTATTAGATTTAGAAATATTAGTGATATATCCTTATGGTATTAGCGTATATGAAAATGGAATTTACGGATTAATAGTGGTGCTTCTATTTATAGGTATAATCACGGCAGGATTTGTATTTGAATTAGGAAAAAATGCATTGAAAATAGATAGTAGACAATCAAATAATTATTTTTATAAATCAAAAAAATTTATCAATATGTTTATTGAACATAAATAGTAAGTATGTGTAGGGTATGCTGATTTTATTAGTCATACTTACTGTGTGTAGCTTTATGAAATAGCGCTTTATGAAATAGCATACCTACTTCATACTTCGTACTTCGTACTTCGTACTTCGTAGCAATAGCAAGTTATCACTACTTCGTAGTGCTATGTAATAAAGCTAGAAGTAGGATAAGCTTGCTATGAAATAAAGCTATAATATAAAAATGTTTATTTTGTGAAATTTTAATTTCTAACCAAGTTTTTATACTTGTACCCTGTACTACTTCGTAGTAGTACTACTTCGTAGTACTACTCCGTAGTCATTTTACTACTGCTATGCAATAAAGCTATGTAGGACGAGGACAGTACAGTACCAAAACAATAAATACCCTTTGCTAAATGATCCTTTGTTAATTTATAGACCGTTTATATATTTAGGAAATGTTAGAATCTTCAAAACTAATCGGAGCAGGATTGGCGACTATAGGTCTAGCGGGTGCTGGAGTAGGAATAGGTATAGTGTTTGGATGTTTAATTGTAGGAGTAGCTAGAAATCCTTCATTAAAAAATCAATTATTCTCATACTCTATATTAGGTTTTGCTTTCTCTGAAGCTACAGCTTTATTTGCCTTAATGATGGCACTATTATTATTATATGTGGTATAATGTTTATATATAGATTCCTTAAATATATGCGGAAGCTATTAATAAACAAAAATGTAGCTTGCATATTTCTAGAATTTAATTAGTAAATCAATTAAAAGGTTATTTTTATATAAATCTTTTATTAGCAATAAATTTAGCTATTATTATCTTTTAATTTATGGCGTGTGTTTGGCTACGCAGATGCATATTTTTTTTCTATAACTAGAAAAAAAATCAGAAATAAAGCTAACCCTTTAATTAAATTTACTCATATTCACTGGTCTGAATTTTTATAGCATTTGCTTTATGAATGATATTTCATAAAGCTAGCAAGCTAATAAAAATTTGGTTAGGTGCTTTATGAAATAGAGCTTGCTGTGCTGATTTTTTTTCTAGCTGTATTTCATAGAAGTATGCAGAAAAAAAAAAATATAGCTACTGAATAGCTTTATTACATAGCAGAAGGATATGGATATGAATATGAAATAAAGCTAAAGCTACAAATTTAACCGGCGGCAATTCTATTATACAGGTTTGTTATAAAGATATAACCCATACCTAGATAATTAGAAATTTTATTTTAAACATTTATATTTTATGAAAAATTTATTTAATATATTTATTAATTTTGATGCACCTATGCCTTGAGGTATATATTTCCAAGATAGTGCTACTCCACAAATGGAAGGATTAGTGGAACTTCATGATAATATTATGTACTATTTAGTATTAATTTTATTTAGTGTAGGATGAATATTATTTTCTATAATAAAAAATTTTGCATCAAATAAAACACAAATATCACATAAATACCTAAACCATGGTAGAGAAGTGCCTATTCAAAAGTCTTTTAAATTTATTAATAATATTTCTAACATTAAATGTCTACGTAATTACAGTACAACGCCTTCTTCTGATGTTAACAGTGTAAAGTTCTATGAAGATGCTTTTTCTATGAGAAAACTAATTATAAAGGATAATAAAGATAAATCTGGAATCTATAAATGAACCAATAAAATAACGAATGATATATATATTGGACAATCAGTAAGTTTAGCTAAAAGATTTATTAAATATTTCAACCTTAGTTATTTAAAAAATAGAGAAACTCTTGTAATAAGCAGAGCTTTAATTAAATATGGGTATTCTAATTTTTCACTTGAAATATTAGAATACTGTGACATAGATAATTTAACAGAAAGAGAACAATATTATATGGATAAATTAAATCCAAGATATAATACTTTAAAAATAGCTGGTTCTTCTTTAGGCCATAAACTTAGCGAAGAGACTAAAACTAAAATTAGTGAATCTTTAAAAGGAGTCTATGTTAAAGAAAAATCAGCTTTATATGGTAGTACTCATTCGCCTGAAACTAAAATACTTATGTCCTTAAAAAAATCTAATGAGAATAATCCATTATTTGGTAAAACTCATAGTGAAGAAACTAAAGAGTTAATGAGACAAAAAGCTTTAGGTAGAAAACACTCTGAAGAAACACTATTAAAAATAAGTGCTAGTAGAGGATATCATGTAGACATACATGAAAAATTTGATTCAGAAGGATTTAAACAAATAGGTAGTTTTATTTCAATAAGAAGAGCTGCTTTATTTTTAGGTATTAGTGCTAATACTGTAAGACTTTATATAAATTCAGGTGAAATATATAAAGATAGATATAAATTTACTGGAAGATCTTAATAATAAACTTAAAAAAACTATGAATAAAATTCCACTATATGCTGGAAACTCCTAAAGCCTTTAGGTACTATAGAGATGATTAATATATGCTTTATTAGTGATAACTCTAAAGGATGTACAATGGATTATCAGCAGGAAACCAACCGGTATTTAATACCTAAGTAGGATCCTCAGAGACTACACGTGGAAACCTTATATAAATATAAGGTAAGATATAGTCCGGTTAAGTACGAAAGTACTTATGTTTTGACTTTAATTGAATTAATATGAACTATAACTCCTGCGGTTATATTAATATTAATAGCATTTCCTTCTTTTAAATTATTATATTTAATGGATGAAGTAAATGATCCTTCTATGACTATTTTAGCTGAAGGTCATCAATGATATTGAAGTTACCAGTATCCAGATTTCATAGATTCAAATGATGAATTTATAGAATTTGATTCTTATATTGTTCCAGATTCTGATTTAGAAGATGGTGGATTAAGAATGTTAGAAGTTGATAATAGAGTAATAGTTCCTGAATTAACACATATAAGATTTGTAATAACATCTGGTGATGTTATTCATTCTTTTGCTTGTCCTTCTTTAGGAATAAAATGTGATGCTTATCCAGGTAGATTAAACCAAGTTTCAGTTTTCATAAATAGAGAAGGAGTATTCTATGGACAATGTTCAGAAATATGTGGAATTCTTCATAGTTCAATGCCTATAGTGATAGAATCTGTAAATATAGATAAATTTGTTCATTGACTGTATGCAGTATAATATAAAAATTCTTAGCTTGCTATTTCATAAGCAAGTTATACATTGTTTTAGTGTCTTATTTTTAATAAAAGGGATATTAGTTTAAAGGTAAAACTTGATGTTACGGCCATCACAATTGTAGTTCAAATCTACAATATCTCTAGTATAGTTACTGGTAATTTGTTTTATTTACGGTTGGCTATAATGTGCAACTCAAGCTACACATAATTTGTTAAATTATATACATAAACATTATATATAATGTTTACGGTTGCCGAACAATTAGTAGTTTTAGATAAAATATGAATTTAACTTTAGTACTTTTTTTAATAGGAATCTTAGGATTTGTATTCAATAGAAAAAATATAATATTAATGCTTATTTCTATAGAAATAATGCTATTATCTATCACATTCTTAATATTGGTAAGTTCTGTTAATATCGATGATATTATAGGACAAACATACGCTATATACATTATAGTAGTTGCTGGAGCAGAATCTGCTATTGGTTTAGCTATTTTAGTAGCTTTTTATAGACTAAGAGGAAGTATTGCAATAGAATATAAATAATGTATTTAAGTATAATTATATTACCTTTATTGAGTTCAATAGTATCCGGTTTTTTTGGTAGAAAAGTTGGTGTAACAGGTAGCCGTATTTTGGGTTGTTTAAGTATAATGACAACTACACTATTGGCTATAACTAGCTTCTTTGAAGTAGGATTTAATAATAATCCTGTTTCAATAAATTTATTTAAATGATTAGATAATGAATCATTTAATATGGTATGAAACTTCCAATTTGATAGTTTAACAGTATCAATGTTAATACCTGTATTAATAATTAGTTCTTTAGTTCATTTTTATTCAATAGGATATATGAGCCATGATCCTCACAATCAAAGATTCTTTAGTTATTTAAGTTTATTCACTTTTATGATGATAATACTAGTAACAGGTAATAATTATTTATTAATGTTCGTAGGATGAGAAGGTGTGGGAGTTTGTTCATATTTATTAGTTAGTTTCTGATTCACTAGAATAGCTGCTAATCAAAGCTCTCTTTCAGCCTTTTTAACTAATAGAGTAGGGGATGCTTTCTTAATGATAGGTATGTTTATCATACTATGATCTTTAGGTAATTTAGATTATAGCACAGTGTTTTCATTAGCTCCTTATATTAATGAAAATATTATTACAATTATAGGTATATGCCTATTGATAGGTGCTATGGCGAAAAGTTCTCAAGTAGGTCTTCATATTTGATTACCTATGGCTATGGAGGGTCCTACACCAGTATCTGCTTTAATACACGCGGCTACAATGGTTACAGCCGGAGTGTATTTATTAATACGTTCATCTCCTTTAATTGAATACAGTTCAACTGTATTATTAATATGTTTATGACTAGGTGCAGTTACAACAGTATTTAGTTCTCTTATTGGTTTATTCCAACAAGATATAAAAAAAATTATAGCATACTCTACTATGAGTCAATTAGGTATGATGGTTATAGCCATAGGTTTATCTTCATACAATGTGGCAATATTTCATTTAATAAACCACGCTTTTTATAAAGGATTGTTATTCTTAGGTGCTGGTGCAGTTATACATGCTGTAGTAGATAATCAAGATTTAAGAAAATATGGTGGATTAATATCATTCTTACCTTTAACTTATTCTGTAATATTAATAGCTAGCCTTAGTTTAGTAGCTTTCCCTTTTATGACAGGATTTTATAGTAAAGATTTTATATTAGAATCTGCTTATGGTCAATATCATTTTAGTAGTATAGATGTATATGTTATAGCAGTAATAGGTGCTATATTTACTACATTATATTCAGTGAAAGTTATATATTTAACTTTCTTAACTAATCCTAATGGACCTGTGAATTACTATAGAAATGCACATGAAAGTGATATATTCATCAGTTTACCTTTAGTGGTATTAGCTATATTTTCTATTTATTTTGGATATATTACTAGAGATATATTCATAGGTTTAGGTTCAGGATTCTTTGTGGATAATAGTATATTTATTCACCCTGTTCATGAAATAATGATAGATACAGAGTTTGGTGTACCTACTATATTTAAACTGATCCCTTTTATACTTACTGTATCTTTCTCGGCATTAGCAATAGTATATTCTGAGTTTATGCCAAATATAATATCTAACTTTAAATTATCTAACTTAGGTTATTATATTTATGGTTTCTTCAATCAACGTTTCTTAGTCGAATTTTTCTATAATAAGTATATTGTAAATTCAGTTTTAGAAATAGGAGGTCAAACAACTAAAGTCTTAGATAAAGGTAGTATTGAGTCAATAGGTCCTTACGGGTTTGGTGTTATTTTAACTAAGTCTAGTAAAATAATTTCTAATTTAAGTAATGGAGTTGTTACTAATTACGCTCTTTATATTTTAATAGGTATTTGCTTTTACTTGTCAGTGTTTACTTTTGTACCAGTAGTTTCTGATGTTGTAAATTCCATTACAATATCATGTATTATAATATTAATTATAAGACTAAGAGGACATGAAAAAATTTTATATAAATAACAAACAAGCAAGTTAAGTCAACAACAATTTAAAAATAATAAATTTATGTTAGTTGTGCTTGATATTTATATAATAAAACTAAAGCACTGTTTCATACTCCTGGCTTTATTGCATAGCATTACGAAGTAATATATAGTATGCGCAGATGTAGAAAAGAAATATATATATGCATTCACATATTTTAATATTTTATATTTTAATATTTATACTATTTTCCTGTGCTTTGTTTTAGTTTTAGCTAAAGCAATCTAACATACACAGGATTTATGGAGGTAAGTAAATATTACAGCATTAGAAAATTTTCTAGTACGTCACTTTCGAATAGTTAGCATGGGTAGCTTGCTTGGAGTAACCAAGGAGCAGTATTAGGGTATTCATTGCTTAATATCATGGGCCGAATGCATGGTGAGGCTAATGAAAGAAATGTGGCACATATATTTTACTTTATCTACTAATGCAGTACCGTGTACCGTATGTTGCACAGGGAGTAGATACAGATCTGTTTAGTATATGTAGACCTTTTAGGGAGGGAGATTCGATCCTCCCTAATCTCATTAGCTAAAGGTAGCGCTTTAGCTTTTACTTGCTATTTCATAAAGCAAGTGAGCTAGAGAATATTTAAGTCTTAGTTCGATTCTAAGTATGAGAGAAATCTATGGAAACTCTAAATATAATATACAATAGTCCTGTAAATTATACAGTTTAAGGCTAGCATAATGTGATGTTATTGCCTAAATTCACATATCTTGCAGTTACAGAATCAATACGCAAGCTAAAGATTGTCTGTTTGATATATATGTAATAAAGCTAAAGCATTATAAATAAATATATTTATTTTTAATATCTATAATTTATATTATTATAAGGGAATAAATATATTTATATAAAATATATAAATAATTAATAAATACCATGAGAATATTAAAAAATCATCCTTTATTAAAATTAGCCAATGGTTATTTAATAGACGCTTCACAACCTAGTAATATAAGTTACTTATGAAATTTTGGATCTTTATTATTAGTTTGTTTAGTTATACAAATTGTAACAGGTGTTACTTTAGCTATGCATTATAACCCTTCAGTGTTAGAAGCATTTAACTCTGTAGAACATATTATGCGTGATGTAAACAACGGATGATTAGTACGTTACTTACATAGTAATACAGCATCAGCTTTCTTTTTTTTAGTGTACTTACATATTGGAAGAGGTATATACTACGCATCTTATAGAGCACCAAGAACATTAACATGAGTTATAGGTACAATCATACTTATAGTTATGATAGTTACAGGATTCCTGGGTTACCAACATAGCCCTAAATGGTTTAATAATGGTGCGGTTTTTTATTCAACAAAGTTTAATAGTACTTATAAAAAAGTAAGATGTTACAGTACATCTTCATCAGTAAACAATCAACCTTCTATTGTTTCAGACTTTCTAATAGATAAAAATATAAAACCTGTTTTTATATTTGAAGATCTTAGAGATGTAAATACTAAAGATAAAATTAAAGACCAAACAAAAGGTCTAAGTGGTGTTTATTTAATTTTAAATAAGATCACTAAGGATTTTTATGTAGGATCTGCTTCTACAGATAAATTATATACTAGATTCTACAGACATCTAATCAATCTAACTGGAAGTAAGATAGTAAAGTTAGCCATAAATAAATATGGTGTAGATAACTTTGTGTTTATAGTATTAGAAACATTTACAGAAAAGACTACTGTAGAAAATAATAAAAACCTTTTAGATGTAGAAGATTTTTATTTAAAATCTTTATTACCTAATTATAATATATTAACTGAAGCTGGATCAAGTTTTGGTTATAAACATACTGAATTAGATAGAATAAAAATGAAAACTAATTACAGTGAAGAGCGGCGTATGCTTATAGGTAATTTAAATAAAAATAAACAAGTTAGTGATACTACTATAGAAAGAATGAAACAAAGTGCTTTAAATAGAAATAAAATAGAGTTTAGTAAACAAGCTTTAGATAATATGAAGAAAGCATCTAAATCTATTATACTTTATAATATTGAAAATAATACAGTATTTGGTGAATATGGTAGTATAACTGATGCGGCTTTAAGTTTAAATTGTAACACTAAAACAATATATAGAGCCTTAAAAACTGAAAAGAAAGTACTATTAAGACGTTGAATTGTAAATTACATATAATTATTAATCTATAGTCCCACAAGTTTAATTTCTTATGTAACTTCTAGAAGAAAATAAGATAAAAGTGGAATAACCTGACAGGGTTATTGAAGAATTTGTACTTTTAGCAAGCTACTAATTCTTTGGCAATACTAGTGAAAACGATCAAAGTATTATATTATATAATAAGAGATCGTCGGTTCTCTAGAGGATCGCGACAGACTGGGTCACTAGTGGGTAGCTGAAATGCTGCTTAATGTACAGTCGAAGCTTTTTTGTTAAATATATTTAACGAATAGAATATACGAATTCAAAGTTATTCTACCTATTATTAAATTTGTATGCGCAAGCTATAAATTTGTAGCTTATAGTTTGCTATTTCATAATGCATTATTTATAGCCTGAAGAAGGGTTTCTAGTTACACCTACAATTAGCCAGCCCCGGCTGGCTGACGAAACCTATAGTTCTAATACTGCTCCGATTAGTTTTTTTTGGTTTATAACATTGATATTATGACAGGAACTATTTTACCCAACTATAACACAATAAACATGATGATAAGCGATCATTATGCAGCAAATCCAGAATTATTCTTTAACTATCTATTATCCCTAGGTTATAGTCTATCAGATGCTAATAGATTAGCTCAGACATTTAGTGTGAATTATCAACCAAATACAGCATCAATATTTAATTCTCTACTATCCATGGATTATAGTCTAGCAGATGCTAAAAAATTGGCTCTCACGACAGGTAGTATGGATTATCTACCACCAAGAATGTTGAGTTTTTTAGTACACTATCTAGATGTTAGGGTGATGGAATCTATGGAGAATACGGCTCAATTGCACTCTGCATATTGCCCACTTACCCTAAAATTAATAGGTCAAACTAAATATAATATGCTTAATTCATCGTGTATTCCATATTCTGATTTTCGTAGAATTAATGGAAATATTACATTATTAGATCATGACCTAGAAATGTTAAGAGATACAGTAAGAAATAGTCCTATTTTATCACAATTATATGATATTAACATTGATAATAAGGTAAAAGGGCAAGAAGGCTTGGCAAACTCTAATATGCTACTATGCAGTGAAGCATTTAAGCATGAAACTCAAGCAGCCTTCGATAGACTAAAACTCGCGGGAGCAACAGCAGCATCAGAGACAGCCGCAAAGGCTGCTGTTGAGGCTGCTAAGATATATTAATAATTATATCTGTATTTTAGCTTGCGCAGCCTTCACAGGCAGGCATACACTGCCAATAAATTTATAGCGAGTTTGCTAATCCGCAAGATACTATTGCATAGCACACAAATTTAGCTTATCTAGTAATAAGTAAGCTAGTATGTTTTACCTTACGGACAAATGTCATTATGAGGTGCTACAGTTATTACTAATTTAATTAGTGCTGTACCATGAATTGGACAAGATATTGTTGAGTCAATAAAAATTACAGTTTTGGGTATTTGTATATTTGTTTTATATTCAGTATTACCTACAATAGGTACTGTTCATAAGAACGCTTTAAAGAAAATGAATAAATTATTAGATAAAAAAGATTATGTTTCTATACCTACATCTTTTTTAGCTTTTTTAGTGGGATTGATAGATGGAGATGGTTATATTCAAATTACTAAAACAACTAAAGGATTTATAGCAATGAAATTAATTATTTCTTTACAAATCGAAGATGTTTCAACTTTAGAGTACATTCATTCTACTTTAAAATTGGGTAAAATAAATGTATATAAAGATTTAAGAAGTCCAAGTTGTAAATTAGTAATAAATAGAACTGAGCTACAGGAAGTTTTATTTCCTTTATTAATACATAATAACATTTTCTTTTTAACTGAAACTAGAAGCAATCAATTTAATTTAGCTATGCATATTCTTAAAAATGATATAAAAATGTTTGATGATATACCATCAAGAGATAATATCAAAGATGTGTTTAAATTACCAGAAGATGCTGATAGTTATATATTACTACCTTTCTTTAAAAATTGAATTGTAGGATTCGCATGTTCAGAAGGTTCTTTTTTCATTAAAAGTAATAACGATGGTTGTTTTCAGTTAAAACAAAGAATACATACCAATCTGTTTGAAGCATTCAAATTAGTGTTTAATACTAAAAGAAAAATAGATACCACTAACGGCTTTAATCAGTTTGGTGTTAGTTCTAAATCTGATATACAAACAGTTATAAATTTCTTTTCTTTTGAAGGTTTACATCCTTTAATTGGATTAAAGTACATTCAATATATAAAATGGTTAAATAATTTACAAAATTCTACGCGTTACGGTAAATTACATTATCCTAAACTGTAAAATGGGCTCCTTAAAAATAATTAATTTTTAGTGGCAAATGGGGAAAATTACAAGGACATTTAATAACATCATTTTACCTCCCGGTTATTAAATTATTTGTAGCGGAACTTAATTCGGTTTATAGAAAGAATTAAGGACGTTCAACGACTAATGAGTGAGTTAAACCGACAATAAGCTCGACACGACAACCCCAAAATTTTATAACGTTAGTTAGATAACTGCGTATTTTATAAAATCTAATACATAGTCTAATTATATCTGAAAAGATATAAAGTATAAATTAAAAACTATACAAAATTCTTTGTCATATGAGGAGGTTTCTCTGTTAATAATGCAACTCTAAACAGATTCTTTGCTTTACATTTTGTGTTACCTTTTATATTAGCTGCATTAGTGTTAATGCACATGATAGCATTACACGATACAGCTGGATCAAGTAACCCTTTAGGTGTTCCAGTATATTATGATAGAATGCCTATGGCTCCTTATTTCTTATTTAAAGATTTAATTACTATATTTATCTTTATTTTTGTTTTAGGTATGTTTGTATTCTTTATGCCTAATGTATTAGGTGATAGTGATAACTATATAATGGCTAATCCTATGCAAACTCCTCCAGCTATAGTACCAGAATGATATTTATTACCTTTCTATGCTATTTTAAGATCTATACCTAACAAATTATTAGGAGTTATCGCTATGTTAGCTGCTATATTAATTATTTTAATATTACCTAAAACAGATTTAGGTTTAACTAAAGGTTTACAATTTAGACCTTTAAGCAAGATAGTGTTCTATATATTCTTAATAAATTTCTTGATGTTAATGCAATTAGGAGCTAAACATGTGGAAAGTCCGTTTATAGAAATAGGACAATTAAGTACTGCTTTATATTTTTCTCATTTCTTATTCATACTACCTGCAGTTAGTATATTAGAAAATACACTTGTAGATTTAGAATTACAAAATAACACAAAAAGTATATAAATTTGTGGATATTTAGCCGGTTAAACCACGAGTACTGGTATGCTGATTTTACTAGCCATGTTTACTTACATAGTTTTATGAAATAGCAATGTGAATACATACTTCATAGTGCTATGTAATAAAACTAGAAGTAGGATAAGCTTGCTATGTAATAAAGCTAAAGCATTTAATTAAATTATATTACCTGTTTACTAAACGTTTAGTAAACAGGTAAAGATTAAGATTGTAAACGGTTTTACACGGTGATTGCAGATCATTTGTATGAGGTTCAATTCCTCCTTAATCTTGTTTATTATGTATAGTATTCTTTAGTGGTAATTTGTGCCACGAAATATAGCTACTGTTTTAGCCGCTTATCAATGATAGATAAACTAATATTTATAATACAAATAAGTTACTATAAATATAGATGAATATATTTATTATAGTGCTTTATATTTTTACTATAATAATCTCACTAAATAGCTATTGGCTGTTATTATATATAAATGAATTAAAATAAAAAAATAAATAAAAATTAAATTAATGTATCCATATATCCATGCCGACATATTTATTATACTTCGGCTGCTCCTCTATCCGTAGGATATAAAATAAAGCTAAAGCTATGTATTACTTCGTAGTGCTATGCAATAAAGCTAATTTATTTTGTAAAGTAAAAAAGGACAGCTAG
>JAPPUR010000066.1:0-68906 GCA_027569015.1 Ascodesmis sphaerospora | reverse complement strand
ATTTATTTTATTTATTTTATTTATTTTATTTATTTTATTTATTTTATTTATTTTATTTATTTTATTTATTTTATTTATTTTATTTATTTTATTTATTTTATTTATTTTATTTATTTTATTTATTTTAGCCTCTTAATATTAAGTATTTTAATATATTAAAAAAGATTTATAATTAAAAAATAAAATATTTAATTAAATATTTTATTATTTATATTTTAAAAATAAAATTTATTTTAATTTTTATTAATTTAATAAAAAATAATAATATTTTTAATAAGAATTATAAGTTATATTTAATATTATTATTTTATAGCTTTATTTTACCTAAAATAAGGATTAAAGTATTTTAATTAAGTCTTAATAATTTTAATAATAAAGGCTCTATACCTAAAGCCTAAGGTCTTAATAGGCTTAAATTAATAAGGTTTATCTATATAATTATTAATAGCTTTAATAATATACTAAAATCGGCTTTATTTATAATAAATAAATTGCTTTTTAATTATCTAAAGAGGTTAAAATCCCCTTTATATAATAGCTCTCCCCTTTAATATTAACCTTTTAATTATTCTTATAACTCTTAATTACTTAAAGAGGCTAAAGTCTTAAAGGGTTATACTTTTATTATCCTTATTAAAGGAGGTTTAACTATAACTAATAATAATTATTAATTAATTAACTAATTAAAGACTAATTAACTAGTTAATAACATATTAATATAATTATAATAGCTTTCTAAAATAACCTTTAATTAATAAATTAAAGTAGTATAACTAATACCTATTAATAAGCCTTCCTATATAGCTAAGATAACCTTACTAAAAAGCTTTATAAGCTTTATAAGGACGCTAAAGGCACCTATAATTAGCTATAAGAGATAATATTATATAGAGCTATTTAGAGTATTATAATAGGTATACGGCCTACTTAACTAAAGGTTTAAGTTAAACTTATTATCTTTAGATATAGCCTTTTTCTTTATTTACCTAATCTCTTTTTACCTAATTATAATACTAATAAAAGGATTAATTTTATTAAGAAAGAGCTTTTTTTATTAAAGGCCCTTAAAATAAAGCTTAAGAAATATAGCTATTTTGCCTTAAAAGAAATTATATTCCTCTTAGGCTTAAAAATTAATATTAATAAAAACTTAGGCCTATATAAGACATAGCTTATAACTCTTATTATAAATATTAATACCTTTTAAAACGCTAAATAAAAAGATTAAAAAAGACTTATTATAGCTAGCTAAGATCTAGCTATATAGCTATAAGCGTAATTATATTAGGAAATAAAAGTTATTAGCGTTATAGGTTTACTTAGAGGCATTAGTGCTTAGAGTTAGCATTAGAGTTTTATTAAACCTAAAAAGTATTAGCGCTAGGGCTTAGCGCTAGATTAAAACTTAGTAATAAATAGAGGTTAATAGGTTTAATTAATTAAACTTATTTAATTAAATATATAATATATATATCTTAGCTTATATAAATATATAAATAATAGTAATTTTAATAATAATTTTAATAATAATATTTAATATTATAAAAAGCTATAAGGTTATAATTATATAAACTCCCTAAGATTTCTTAGGAAAATCCCTAGGATTTTTCTTATTAAATAAGCTAGGGATTTCTTATAGATTTCTTATAGATTTTTTATAGATTTCTTATAGATTTCCCCCGGGGATCTTTAATAAATTTCCTAGGGAAATCCCTTAAAATACCCTAAGAGGGTAAAGATTATAAAAAAGGGTAATTTTAGGGAAAGCCTAAGGATTTCCCTTAGTCTTTTTTAATAATAGCCCTATAAAGGGCTCTTATTTCCTTATAAAAATAATTATAAATCTTTTATTAAATATATCTTTCTTTTAGAACTATATAGCCTATAAATTTAACTTATTTATTTAATAAGATTTTATATATAAAGCCTATAAGTCTCTTAAGACTAGTTTTTTATATTATTTAATATTAATTATTATTTTATAAGTCTTAGAAAAATTAATTATTTTTATTAATAAGATTTTTTTTTTAATTTTTATTTAAGAGCTTTTAATAAAAAAAGCTTTTTTTTAATAAAATTAATTTTTTATTATTATAATTATATATTAATTTTATATTACCTAGGGTAAGAATTAAAATATTATAATTAAAGTCTTAGTAATTTTAATAATAAAGGCTTTATACTTAAAGCTAAAAGGCTTAATATACTTAAATTAATAAGGTTTTATATTTTATTATTAATAGCTTTAATAATAGGCTTAAATTAGCTTTATTTATAATAAATAGCTTATTTCTTAATTAGCTAAAAAGCTTTAAATCCCTTTATATAATAGCTTTTTTATTTAATATTAATCTTTTAATTACTTTTATAATTCTTAATTAATTAAAGAAGTTAAAATTACTTTTATTAATATTATTAATAGAGATTTAATAATTATAATTATTATTTATAATATAAATCTAATTATTTTATAATTATAAAAAATACCTTTTTATAAGGACTTTTAATTAAGTAATTAAAATACTATAGCGATTACTTATAGAAATAAACTTATTTATAATAAATCTTTTTTTACTTAGATAATTATTAGCCTTAGTAATTAGCTTTATATAAAGGTAAAAAAAAACTTTTAATAAAGTCTTTTAAGGTATTAAATAATAAAAATAGCTATAAAATAATAATTAAAAGATTATATTAATAATCTTTAATTATAAGATTTTTTTTTATTTAGCCCTTTTTTAAATAAAATTAATTATAATAATTATTTTAATTAAGTTAAAATAAAGCTTTTTAAGCTAAAAAGCTTTTAATATAAAGTTAAATAAAATAAGATATATAATTAGCTTAAAGAGCTATTTCTTTAAGCTCTTAATAATAAAGTATTAAGTTATTTATATTATAAATAGCTTATAATATTAATTCTTAGCTAAAATATTATTTATTCCTTATAATAAATATAATAAAACTAATTAAAGGGATATTATTAAAGCTATAAATTAGCTATAAAGCTAAAAGAGAAATATTAAGTTATAAGGGTTATTAGTATTATATATCTTAGAGGTTAATATTAAAGTTTTATAAATTTAAAAATTTAATATTAATTAGTAGCGCTATACTTAGTAGTAAAGGAAAGTCTATAGATTTAATTTATTAAACTTATTTAATTAAATATATAATATATATATCTTAGTCTATATAAATAAGTAATATTAATAATCTTAATAGTAGTTTTAATAATAGATTTTTATATTTATAATAAAAGTTAGTTTATTATAATAGCTTATATATTATTATTTAAGTTTATTTAATTAGTTTAATACTTATATTAATAAATATAATTACCTTAAAGAAATATAATTACCTTAAAGAAATATAATTCTAAGACTTTTAATTATTAAACTAGTTATAACTTTTAAATCACTTAATTTATTTTTTTTCTTTTTATAATATTATTTAATTTCTTTTTTTATTTAATACTTTATATTATTTCCCTTTAAGACTAGCCTTAGTTATATAACCTCTCTTTTTTCTTTTAAGGCTTATAACTTATATCTAAGGTATATATAGGTAGGGATATAGCTAAGTAGCGTATGCTATAAATAATATTAATACAACCCTCTTTTAAAAGGTAAAAAAAGACTATTATATATATAAGATAAGGGATTAAGGGTTGCCTAAAGGGAAATTAGATATTAATTAATATTTACCTAGCCCTATATATTAGCCTCTAGGAACCTACCTTATAATCCCATAATATTAAGTAAATAATAACTAGAAATATACTAGCAGTCCGCGAAGTTGCTTAACAATAACAGAGCACCCTTCCCTATCGTGACATATAACTAACCAAGTCCGGGAAACTCTAAGAGATTCTTTTACCTTGGTACTCTATATATACAGAGTTCCAGGGCATCCTGCGTTCATATCTAATAGATCTACCTGTCGTGGCAAACACCTCTAGTTGTCTAGGGTAGGGCCTCATTTACATACCTAGCTACCACGCGTCTCGCAACGCCTGTGGGACCGAGATTGTTCTTAGCTTTCTATGGAGCCTCTATGGCTAATTATTAGATTGTGAGGCATTTAATATTCATTCTTATCTCACGAATCCATGCCTTTGTTTGTTAGCATAAAATTTTGCATGTTTGCTTGTTGCATGTTGGACTTGGCTTTGCCACTTAGCGTAGGTATCGGGATAGCAACTTGTTCTTTTCACAACTTCATGTACCTATCTGGAAGTAGTCCAGTTCTGGCATTCAACTTCTCATACCTCCTATAGTTCCATCGATACTTATTGTGACCTTTGGCCTGTTTTGGCCACCTGCGGGCCAAGACAATCTCAGCCGCAGAGACTCATCGAGATGCCTGCATGTCTTAGGCATGTGCTGAGACAGGCCGTTCCCCGCGTTTGTTCTGGACCTCATGGCCAATCTTCACATCAGACCAGGACAAGATATTGGTCTTGAATTCTGTATCTTCTCGAGAGGGGTTAAGGGCCGCATCATCGTGATGGCGTTGCCTCGTGGGTAATGGGTGTCTGGTCTATGACTGAATGAGCCTAGCAGGGCTCGATAGTGTCTCTGGCCCGTCTCATCGGAGGCCTTCCGCCAATCAACATGCACAACGCTTGGCTAGATTAGGCATGAACGGTGAGGCCAGAGACCGGCTGCGGCCCGCGAAACTAGCCACATACCGCATGTCTCCATCAGCCCAGCCAGCCTTCAATCCTGCCATGGATAGATGGTTCATCGGCATCTGGATGCAAAAGGCAATGAGGCGTTGCTTCATCGCAGCTGAGAAGGCACCGGTATGTGATCACGAGCCTTTCAAGTCTTTTCACTGAGACATCTCTCCGTCGGAATGTTCACTTTGGTCAACAGGTTGAACGTTGAGGTTATCTTGCTGGTAGCTTGGACAGCGGCCATTGAGTAGGCAACTATATAGTCTTGCCCTGATCACTTGTATGAAATAACCAGAACAAGACTATCCAGTACTTCCAACTTCTCCTCTCATCGTTTTTTTGCCAGTGCACACAACTTCTCATCTCTTGCTTTACACAATGGCTTCCGCCACAGACGTCACGGTGGTAGGAGAGCATCTTGAGTCCAAGTCATTCAAGTACATGTGGTCTCGCTATGTTCAAAAGGTCACGCTGGAGTATGACTTGGAAGCTACCAAGGCTGCTGCCAGCGACCCCAAAGTCCCTATCAAGATCACCGGAGATGAATCTGTTGCTCAGCTACAGAAGAAGGCAGCCGAGAAGACAGGGCTCGGTTTCGTGCCCAAGGAGCGGGGCAAGCTCGACATTGGCATTGTTGGTGCTGGCGTCTCTGGACTTTTCTCTGCCATGGTCTTTGACTGGCTGAACGAGCATCCTGAATTGAAAGGTAAGCTCAAAATCAATTACGACATCCTGGAGGCTGCTGGGGAGGAAAGACTGGGTGGTCGTCTCTACACCCACAAGTTCTCTGAGGGAGACCCGGTGAAGACGCACGACTATTACGACGTCGGTGCGATGCGCTTCCCCAACAATGACATCATGAAAAGGTATGACACTCAATCTGACCCCTCATTTTACTTGACTAACTCCATTCTCCATGTAGAACCTTCCAGCTCTTCAACTTCATTGGGCTGCACAAGGGCAAGGGTGGCATCATCCCTTACTATCTTGATGATGAAGATGGCGTTTGCCCTTCCTACTTCAACGACGTGCGCCACGTGGGAAATGCCTGGGGCATGGGTCTTTCGGATCCATTTCAGATCAACGGTGGACTCCCGGAAAATGGAAAGATCCCTGAGGAGTACGTGAAACATGAGTTCCCAACCTGAAGGCACACAGCTAACTGGCTTGTAGATTCTTGGCACAGGACCCGTCAAAGCTCGTATCCAAGGCACTCGCTCCCTTCATCGCAGATATCCAGAAGCAGTTCGACAAGGCTTTGGAGGAGGTCGATGGGGGAACTATCGAGGGAGAGGCTTCCAAGGAGCTCTGGAGGCGGCTCATGGCGGCAGACCACCTAAGCACTCGGCAGTATCTGGCTTCGTGAGTACATTCCACATCGCCACTGTTTCAAATACATTTTAACGCGTGTCAAGCAATGACAACCTAGAGAACAAGGGCGAGCGGAAGTTCAACTACAACACGATTGAATGGTTGGAGACAGCAACCTAGTAAGTTCACCCAAAGTGTAAGGCGAGAACCGTTCGCTGACCCTACTAGTGGAACTGGGTGGTATGATCAAGCACTGAGTGAGTGCGTTCTCGAAGAACTCGACTTCGGAACTCCTGCACAGGAGAAGGCCCCAGGGGTCCAGTGGTGGTGGTGCATCGATGGAGGTGCCCAGAGAGTGGCCAAACTGATGGCAGAGAAGATCAAGCAGCCAGTCCAATTCAACACCCAGGTCGAAGCCATCAATGCCAATGTCGGGAAGCGAAAGGACCCCAAGGACTATGTCCCGATGACACTTTCCGTCAACAACCAGGGCAAGAAGACGGAGAAGGACTATTTTGCCATTTTCAACAGTACCACTCTTGGTGCCCTCCAGCGCATGGACCTCAAGGATGCCGGACTTCTTTGGGGCACAAAGCAAGCCATTCGATCTCTTGGCTACGGCGCCTCCTGCAAGGTCGCCATCAAGTTCAAGACTGCTTGGTGGCAGCAAGGCGATCTCAACATCAAGAAGGGAGGCATCGGTCGAACTGATCTACCTCTTCGAGTCTGTGTCTATCCTTCCTACAACATTCAATCTCTGGAGGGCAAAGACTTTGACGCGAACAAACCTGCGGTGCTATTGTGTTCGTACACCTGGGGACAGGATGCCCAGCGCATCGGCTCGCTGATCTCCAACAACACCCCTGAGAATGAGGAACAGCTTATCAAAGTTCTGCTCCACGATCTTGCCCTGATGCATGCCCCAGACAAGTCCAAATACGAGGGCCTTTTGCAGACACTGAAGGATCAGTACATGGATCACCACGCGTACGACTGGTACAGAGATCAAAACATGTCAGGAGCGTTTGCCTACTTTGGGCCTGGACAGTTCTCCAACATGTGGCAGGAAATAATCAAGCCAAACGCGTTTGGTCAACTCTACATGGTTGGAGAAGCAGCATCATCTCACCATGCGTGGATTGTTGGAGCTCTCGAGAGTGTCATTCGCGCCACTTACATCATGTTTGAAGGACTCAGCATCAACGACCCTGAATGCCAGGTCTATCAAGATGCCATGTATTGGCTGAGCCATGTGCCCAAGAAAGGGGACACAACCTATGATCCTAACGACTACCCGGAAAACCCGAAGCCGGGAGACATGCCCAGGGGCAAGCCTTTCTACCCGCTGCCTGAAGAGATGCCTGATCGCCAGTTCGGCGTGGACCTCGACAAGGAGCTAACCCAAGACCCGAAGGAGAGTCTCAAGACGGAGAAGAAATTGAGTCATTCTGCTGCTCTTGTCGCACTTTGCGTCATTGAAAGCTACGTTGAATTGTACTATGGAGCTTCAAAGTCAACCAAAGCTTAGTTAGCTTGAATGAGTGTGATAAATTGACAGATTGGAACTTCTTGAACCTGGCCCGCATTGTTGATGTCTGATTGAGCGAGTGACTACTCATCAAGAAAACCTGAGCACCCGTGTTACGTATGCTATTTGCTGGGTAAAGACGTTAAGGTGCCACCTATGCGCTATTAATATATCTTTCAAACTATACCCATCTCCCGATGTCGGAACAATATCAATTAAGCTTTCCGAAGGTTGAGCACGTTATTACGTTCATGCGTGGGGGCGCAAAGGGAAGCATTTGTTAACGATTACCCATTCTTCGTTATCCACCACGCAGTGATATTCTGTTAAGCAATAATTTAAGGCTAGAGAGAAGGAGTTTAGTCTCGTCTGGGTCAACTCTGATGGCTATACCTGGAAGAACGGAGTGTCGGTTTAATGGCATATCCGCCTCACCCTTGTCACTAGATGGGTCGGTTGCGAGAGGCTTGAGCGGCTTCGTATACTCGTCCGTTCAATCGCGAAAGCGAGCCAAGATTTCCGGAACATCGGCATTTCCCTCCAATCTTAGCCTCCGAACAAAAGGTTCACAACGGTCCGCGTGAAAGGTCCCTTACGACGGGTGGACTACCGGCGTCGGAGAAGGGCTGGACCGGCGACGGCATGGCAAGCCTCGCTGTTTGTGATCACTACTTAACCTGCAATCTCTCAGCACTCTGAAACCCAATCATCTCTCCAACAGAAGTTCATTTCTCCTTTATCCGGTGTTTCAACATGGCCCCAAATCTAAGCGACGAGGGCGTCGGCCCTGACTCGGACCAAAAGATCAACATTTCCGTAATGGTAACCAATGAGAACTCAGAGCCACAAGAAGAAAAGCTCCCCGGCGTTGTCCACATGGAAGCCTTCAAGGACCAGATCACCACTGCGGAACGATACATGCTGTTCTCGAGCATGTTCGTGGTCGGATTCGCCTTTGGCCTCGACGCGCTTGTCCGCTCGACTTACCAAGGATACGCAACCTCGAGCTATTCCTAGCATTCATTGCTTTCGACAATCAACGTCATTCGTGGGGTCATCGCCGCTGCATCTCAACCCCTGGCTGCCAAGCTGTCCGACCTGATTGGCCGCTTGCCTCTGTTCCTGATCGTAGCCGTGTTCTACGTTGTTGGCACCGTTGTCGAAACCTGCGCTACGCAAGTACAACACTTTGCTGCCGGAGCTCTCTTGTATCAGATTGGGTACACATGCACGCTGTTAGTGCTCGAGATCATCATTGCCGATATCACCTCAATTCGAAGCCGTGTCATTTTCGTGTTGCTTCCCAATACGCCTTACATCATCAACACTTGGATCAGTGGCAACGTTACTTCAGCTGTGCTTGGAGTAACCACATGGAAATGGGGCATTGGCATGTGGTGCATCATATACCCTGTCTGCTTGATCCCTTTCGTTACGATCATGGCCATCGTCGGACGGCGAGCTTCGAAAGCCATTCCTCACGAGACAAAATACGCACCATCAAATGGAAGCAGTAGACTACGGATGTTCGCAGATGTGTTCCAGAAACTCGACGTCGTAGGAGTCTTTCTGCTTACAGCTACTCTGTCCCTCACTCTCATCCCCCTCACCCTGGCGGGAGGAGAATCGAAGAAATGGCAGACCGCCGGCATCATCACCCCCTTGGTCCTAGGCATTCTCATGATCCCTGTCTTTGCAGTCTGGGAAAGGACTACCGCCCATCCAATGATGCCCAAGTACCTCCTCCGAGAAAGGGGTGTCTGGGCAGCTCTTTGTGTCGCCATCTTCATGTCCTTCTCTTGGTGCACACAGGCCGATTTTCTATACACAGTCTTGATCGTGGGGTTCGATTTCAGCATTGCGGATTCGACCAGAATAGCCTCCGTATATAGCTTCTGTGCTATCGTCGGAGGACTGTCCCTCGGCCTGGTCATCAAAAAGGTCCGACGCCTCAAGCCCTTCATTGTTGGCGGCATCAGCCTTTGGCTTATTGCATATGGCCTCTTGTTCCACTACCGTGGAGGCACTGATACAAGTGCCAAGGCAGGTGTGATTGCAGGCCAGGTCTTGCTGGGATTGACTAGTGGCTTCTTCTCGTATCCCAACATGGCGGCCGCCCAGGCTCTCACCAGACACGAGGACATTGCAGTTATCACTAGCATTATGCTGACGATGAACAATGTTGGAGTAGCTCTTGGCAACGCGGTCTCGGGCGCCATTTGGACACAGACCTTGTATAACCGACTTCAAAGGGATCTGGCTCCAAATTTTGAACTTGCCCAGCAAGTTTATGCCGCGCCATTGTACGTCGTGCCTGAATATCCGGTTGGAACCCCAGAACGAACCGCTATCATTGATAGCTATCGATATGTTCAACGCCTTTTGATGATTGCGGGTATGTGTCTTGTGATCCCAATGCTCGCATTTGCGATGTGTTTGCGGGATACTCGGTTACCAAAGCCGAAGAAACATCAGGAAGAAATGTAGCTTGTCCAGGACTCTGCTAGCAATATCGGAAGAAGAATTGGGCCAAGATGGCGTCTATCAATGCTGTAAGATGGATTTTACATGTCAACTGTCCTATCGCTGGTCTTGATCGCGGTGGAAATCGGGGTGACAGCCTATGCGGCATTAGATTGACCTTTCTCTACTATATCCTTCCTCTGGAACTATTTAGTGGCGAGTTCACCTAAAAGAGATCTCGCCGCCAGGAATAATAGACATCTTTAGGGCCCTCTCCAGTCTTCAATGCTTGAAATGTGTTGCCAAGCTCACTCATGCAGGCTTGATGTATCCGTTGGTGAAATTCATCGTGTCATCTGCCATTAAATGGTAGCCTAGCTACTCCCACCTGCAATGCCCGAAACAAGATCTCGAGCCAACTTGGCCACAATATCCAAGGCCTCACCTGATGAATTAATGCCGGGTGACTTGAGCTCCTGGGCCGGGCCATCGAAACGGCGCCACACCTCAATGAAACGCTGCTGGCCCTCGTCAAGACCGATGGCACGGAGAACACCTTGCATGTTATGGTGCTTCTTGAGACTCTCGACATCGGCATCACTGACCGCCGTGGGCGATCGGACACCACGCAGGGCCTCTCGTTCCGTGTGGATAGCCCCGAGACGGACACAGTGAAGGATCAGTGCTGCTAAGCCGGCTGCCAACGCCGTAGCCACGGACGAGCCGGTCCGTTCCTCAAAGTCATCTGGCAGCGCTCCCTCCCGGTGAGGGTTCCGCGACACGACCTTATGACCGGGTACGATAAAGCTCAGGTCTCGTGGGCTACCCGTCGGGCCCCATACTCGGCCATCAGCCGTCGCCGCCCCAATCCGGAAGATGCGGCGCTGGTCAAAGGACCAAGGGTACTCGACCTCGGTGACGGCGCCTGTGTCGGCAGCAGCACAGAAGAGGAGTATGCCTGAGTTAAGAGCGTCCTTGACTGCCTCACGAAGGCCATTGATGCCCTTGTGATTGTCCTCAGTATCCTTCACCGTCCAGGACATGGAGATGATGTCTACTTTCTGGGTTATCGCTGCCCTCACAGCCTTTTGAGTACACCAAGTTAGCCCAGAGCAGCCACGTTGACTGGGTAGCCACAGTTTTCGGTCAACTTACTAGGGCAGCACTCTCTGCAGCAATGTATTCCTGCCCTGGAGTTTGCGTTGCCAGGTTGAGGCTGGGCTGCATCTCGAGTTTGTACACATACAGCTTGGCCATGGGACACACTCGGCATATCATGTCCGCCATGACAGTTCCGTGACCTTTACTGGATCTGTAATAGGGACTCGGCCCATTCTCATGTGGGAAGCCCCTGTCGAAGGATTCTCCGCCTCTGATCTTGCCACGGAGCGATTCCACGTAGGGATCGGCGCCGTCGTCGATCAAGGCGACCTTGATGTCGTGCTGAGGCTTGATGTCATCCAAGCGCACGTTCTGTATCTCATCGGCGAATCTGTCCATGCAATTGAGCCATCTGTTGGACTGTAGGTTCATCTCGTTGGTGCCGCTTTGCGTCTTTGCGAATCCGCCCTGCTGAACAAGTCGTTCGCTGCCGGCAACGTCTGTCTTGCGTCTGAAAACGAGGATGCTTCTCGTTTCCTGGGGTTTCTCTCCATCAAGCACATCTGCCTCATTCTTATTGCGAGTAGCCGACTCGTTTAGTCGTTCTTTAAACTCCTCCACATACATGTTGATGCGGTCAGCCGACTCCAAGACCTACATCAAGTCAGCGTTAGTGCCATCCTAGGCATGCCCCCCCCCCCAAAGATACATACCTGCCCATCATCCCACATGAGGTGTACTGCCTCTAGATTTTCCAGTTTCGGCAGTCCTTCCGGCTCGCTCCAGGCCCTAAGGATGGCCCTGTTACCACTCCATCGAAGATGGAGCTGCCTCACGTTTCGACAAGCAGTCAAGATGGTCTCTGGGCACAAGTCAACTTTGCGCCAGTCCAGGACTTCCACCTCAAATGGTCGCAAGCAATCTTCGATTGCTTCATCACTATGCGGTGGATCCTTGAGGTCGTCCGCAATGACTTTGAGAATATGTTTAACTCCCTTTCTCTGGAGCCAGCCGAAGAAGACGGCCAGGTCACTCCTCCCTCGTCCAGTCTTTGGCCTCGCGGGCCGGAGTTTGGTCAGCCTTGACTCTCGAATTGGAGCCGGGGGCTTCTGGAGCTCGATTCTACGGAACGAGACATAGCGTAAAACTTGATCAAAGTTCATATGGTCATAGCTTTGTATGAATGAGTCCTCGAAGATCTCGGTTGGAGCTTCGGAGTAGTCAAAACACAGACTAATATCTAAAAGAAAAGGTCAGCATTGCACACACCCATGAAGCTTGTTCGCTCTTACTGTTGAAGTTGGCCCCGTGTAGAAACCTCACGGCCTTGTGCTGATCTCTGCTGGCAAACTTTGAGTCTGTTTCCAGTGTTGTGCGAAGATAATAGAGTTTGACCTCTCGTAAGATGACGTCTGCGTATTCGGCTTTCCGCTTGTCCTCCTCCTGGAGCCGTGTGGTATCCTCGCCCTTTCGGCCTGTCTTTGAGACACCAGCCGTTGACCTCCTCTGCAGCTTGAAATCTTCAACGCCTGGTAAGCCATCGACGGCTGGTTTCCCGTCTTCGGCTGCTGCGCGCCTTTGATGAAGACCATATGCATTAGACCCTGAAGTGGGCTCGTCGACCAGTTCGGAATTCCGCCTATGGATGCCAACTGATGGCAGAGCTGGTCCCCTTCGACCATCTTTGCCTTGATGCTCAGGGACAAATCGGTCTTTCCTATTGACACGTTCTGCGTCTCCTTCAAAAGAGGCTCTCTTGCCAGCAAGCTCGTTCTTCTGGCTTTGGGTCGAATCTGCGGATTCCTCTTGCCTTCTTTCTACAAGACGAGCCGAGACCGACTCCTCCAACCGCTTCCGCCACAGACTCCGCGTGAACTGATGGTACTCGTATACAGATAAGTCTTTGGGATCTTTGGTGAAGATGTCCAGAGCTCCATCTCCATGGGCAATGAGAGCTTGGACAAGTCTCAACTGCGCTTCCGATGCATACTTGTAGTCGACTGCCAGGTGTAGGGGTGTCAAGCCACTTTGGTCTGTGGCTCGCAGAGTCTCTTCAGACGCGGCATTGATCAGCGCGATGGTGCTTTCAGGCTTCAGGTGGTGGTAGATGGCTGCGTGGATACAGTTTCTAGCGTGCTCGCACCGCATTTGAAGGAGAGCGTCCAGGTCATCGATCTCATCGACAACGACATCAATGAAATTGATGTTCTTCTTGGCAATGGCTAGATGTAGAGGAGTCTTGCCAGCCTCATCTGTGTAGGTCAGAAGCATTTTTTGGTTCCTGATGACGCAGCGAGTGAGGGACTTGTGCCCCAAAGTGCTCGCGATCAGGTGGAGGAGCGTCTGTGTCGAGTCCCTGGTCGTCCGCCCCAGCAAGTGTCCGTAGGCTTGCATGAACTTTTGGCGATTCTCCTTCCTACCCAGGTTCAACTTCTGGCTCTTCGCCTGGTCCAGGATTTCGTCAAAGGCTGCCTGTACCTCATCCCGGTCCAGCATCTTAGCGGGCTCAACCTCGGAGTCGTCATCTCTGTAGTCTTCGTCGCTGTCGCCAGCTCCACCATCGAATGATGGAATCACAACTTGCCTCATTGCTGCGGTCGGTTGCACGGCTCAATCTGGTGTCTTTGAGATTTCAACGGTGATGTTCGAGATCACTCGCGAGTCAGATCAGGCTGGAACAGAGACGCGTTCCCCATCTCAGCCGCGGACCATCCCCACCAAGGGCATATCAGGGGTACAGGGGTTGGCGGTCATCTCCACTTCCATGTACCTTCGTGTATCGGCCCTCAAAGTCGCTCGCCCCAGCTCTTTTGCGCACATTTGACTCATTCATACCAAACCATCTGTTGCCATGGACGTCTACGACCCAGCTACAGATTCCGACTGCGAAGAGCAAGTCTCATTTGGCATCTCGCTCGCGCCCAAAGGCGAAGAAGGAAGTGGGTTACACACACAGAACGACCCCAGCAAACCATATCAGCGCGAGAATATTATTGAGCGCAAAAGTGCCGTCGACATTCGTTGCTCCAGCGTCGATGTCATCCACGGGCTCTTCGCGTCTGAGGGCAATGAGCAGGACGTCTTCTGTACCCTTCTAGTGCTCCAATTCCGCTTCGACCCGCGAAAGCGAGCGCGACGCATCTCACACGTCGACATTGAACTTAGATTCTCTGGTAGCGAGTCTGGGGTAGCTGACCCCGAGGTCTTCGCCATTTCTCCCAGCGGCCACCTTCGCTTTGCCCACACGACGCAGACCGAGACAACCACGACTGGAGGCGAAGTCAACCTGGGAGCGGGCGCTGCTGGGGTTGAGTTAGGAGGCGCCCTCAAGTTCGAGCGTGAGGTGTCGAGGGAAATGGGCTACGCAACCTCGGTGACTGGATCCGTCGACCTGCGTGGTCGCAACTATGGCAAAGCCAATTGTGCCTCTTGGACTCTGATGGAAAACCCAGAGACAAAGACGGGAGTACCCGTCTCTATGAAGACGGCCATTCTACTCAAGAGGAAGGATGAGGGGCGCTTCCAGTGCGTGGTAACAGTCAAGGCCAAAGCAGACTGGAGGACATCGCTGGAATGGTTGGTTGGGGCTACGAGGTCTGATGATCCTGTGCTTCTAGACCCGACACTGGACCCGACGAGCGATAGGTATCAGGACATGGAGCTAAAGCTTGGGGAGCTTGATCTTGACGCAATCTGTGACATTACCTCTTCGAATATTGTGGAGGGGGTAGTGAAGACGAGGAAGATTGGTAGTCAGCTAGAGTAACGAGCCGAGTAGGAGCATTCATGCTACACCATGGGCCTTGGTGGCGATGTACGAATGGATAGCTTCAATTGATCAGCGCTCAAGAAACAGTACATCATGGGTACTCCTTTATTCTCAGCCCCCAATCTCTAGACCCATGCACGGGTCGCCCAAACCAATCACCACGGGCAACTTTGCGCGACGGCCCAGCCTAGTCTTGCTGACGAGCGGCTTATGTGCGCACCCGCCCAAGTAATTAACCGAAATCCTCAATTTCGTGCGTCGCGTGTGAGCCTTGTTTCAGGCGTCAGCATCGCGACGTCGGCTGAGAACCCATCCACCTTTGGAGCCAACCTCGCTTTGCCACACCTTGTATGGAACATTGGCATCTTTTTTTATCATGGGAGATGTACAGCAGCCGCTCGAGGATGGAGTGGCCCCAAGCAAGGCCTCAACGGCCGCCAGCCACCCGAAAGTAATGGTCGACACGACTGAGTCGTACGCCTCTAGCGAGAAGAGGTTTGAGTAAGACTAGCTCAGTGCCTTTGGCGCGTCATCTAGCTAATCGAGGCTGTCCTAGCATTGTGGTAGTCCACGGTCTTGGTGGTTTTGGAGAAAAGTCCTGGCGTTCTAGCGAGGCTCACGCCACGTGGATTCATGGCTTGGCGGCTCACAGAGAGTGGCAAGTCCGGGTTATACGGTATAGTTACTCTGCCGAGGAGATTACGGGAGCACTTTATCCCGAGGAGGCCATTTCGGTAGAAGCAGAAAGGCTCCTTCAGAAACTGGCCGAGTTGAGGAGCGAACAGCAGCCGGTTAGTATCTCGAACCTTCTCTTGGGCCATGACTGACCAAGGATCCGTAGCCGTTACCGCTAGCCTTCTATGCGCATGATGTAGGAGGAATTATTGTCAAGCAGGTAAGCCAGAGTACCGATCTGTCTATTTATTATTGATATTGACTCAGCCTGTAGGCTCTAGTCCTGGCTGGCCGGGGCAGCAATGCGTACGCTGGCATCAGATGTTCAACGCGCCTCCTAGTATGGACCTCGAATACACAAGTTTCTGTGAACCGTCACTTATAATTCGCAGATGTTCTTTGGCTGTCCACACAGAACCGTTGGTGGCCTCGGAGACGTGGATACGTTGGCCACCAGCCTCCGACTCTTGGATCAAGGAGAGCGGAAGGCCACATATTGGAAGCTGAAGAGTCTCGCAAGATCTATCATTACGATTAACGGTTCTTTCCTCCAAACTAGGATGCTGACGCGCGCAAACATCATGAATAGAGTGTCATCAAAGAAGAGTCTGGAAGAGAGCGTAAGATCAGGAGCTGAATCGCGTCTCAGGGAACATTACTAACTATACTATAGATCTTTGATCGGTATACCGTAACGTTCGGGATCCCTTTAGAAAAGGTCATGGTCGTCAACAGACCGCATAGAGACTTGGACATGGAACCGGTGGTAGAGGATTGGCAGACTATCTACGGGTCGGGCCATCAAACCAACCGCGTTGCATCCTGTGAGTGAACCCCTTGCAAGTTGGTGATATTCATCCAGAACGATGCTTACCCTCGCGTTTTGCGCAGTTCCCTGGTCTACTGATAGACTATCTTCTTTCATCGAAACCATCGAATCTCAGGCAGCTCCAACTTATCCCCTGACGACTTCGCCAGAAAAGGTCCAACAATTTGCTTGGTTGAACGAGGATGAGACGTTCAAAAGCTGGCATGAAGCCCGTGGGGTTAACTTTTTGCACATACATGGCAGCCTCGACATCTCTGATGCGGCCCAGTACGTGTTCCAGAAAGTTGTGAAGGACAACGCGAGCTACTATTTCCGGTCCTTTCTCTATTTTAAGTTCGACAGTCACGACGCGCGCCGGAACTCCATGGGGGCCATGGCAAATACCTTCTTGTCTCAGATCCTTGGTGCGATTCGAGCATCGCCAGCCACGCTTCTTAACGACCTCGAGCCACCTGATTTTGCAGACTGTTGGACTGACAAGGACGCCTTCTTCTTCCTCGACAAGATAAGAAGAGACTTGGGAAATGTTGCCAAGGTCCACTGGATCCTAGACGGGCTGGACCAGTGCGATGAGTCCCGTCACTGGTTGCTGTCAGAGCTCTCACGCATTGCTGAGGGTTCTGAATCGCATTTTAAAATCTTGGTAACAAGCACCGATGGCAGTCGAATTCGTGAAGAACTTGCCCAGTTTGCTGCCATTGACCTGGCACAGCACATCCCAGCCACCAGTTCAATCGAGCAGGCCAGACAAGAATTCCTGTCGGTGTTGTTCCAAAAGCGACCTCAGTTCTACCATGTCCAGTCTAAGATTACGAGTTTGCTAGATTCTTGTGGATTCGACAACTCAGTGTATAATCTACTCCTGGAATGGCTCATTGTTGCTCCGTGTGCATCGACGAGGGCAGCCTTGGAGCAGGAGCTCGAATCGCTTATGCCGCTCTCGCCAACTAGGATCTTTGAGAAAGCCTTGAACTCTGTACCCAAAGAGCGGCGCCAGTGGGCTCACAAGGTGCTCACCTGGGTCACGCGGTCTGCTCGGCCATTGTCCCCGGAGGAGCTCGCGAGTTCACTCACTCTCAACGCGCTTGACTCCGAAACTGGGTCAAGTCTTCATCAGGATCTCATGTGGGATGTTGAACACTGTTTTGGGCCTTTGATTATTCTAGACAATGGCGCAGTTCAGCTCCGCCATCCTGCTGTTCGAGACTTGTTGACGACCGAAAATGGCACCCAGAACGAGGATCGTCCATGGTATGTTCTGGACTCCCCGGCACAAGATCACAGAAACATCGCAGACGCATGTGTCCGCTATCTTTCTATAACCAGCGTTCAAGAGGAGATCCTGGCTGTCTGCAAAGCCTCTTCCGACACCCAGCCAATCTTTGAAAGCCCTTCAGACATCTTATCCTATGCCATCCAATACTGGACATATCATTACCAACAAGGCTACTCAACTGAAGCGTCGGTTCCCTCAACATCGAGTATCGCCGCCTTCTTTCAAGATGAGAAAGCGCTTCAATGCTGGGCAGCAGTGAACTGGCGCTTCTTGAACCCCCGCATCCGGGCAGAGCAGCCTTCCCTCTCCCTCTTACCAATTCTCGCCTCTCTGGGCCTCGACAAGTCAGTGGCTATTCTCATCAAGTCCCAGGGGCTAGAAGACAAGGCCCGCATTTCAGTAGCACTCACTGAGGCATCTCGACATGGGAAACTGGATGTTGTCAAGTTGCTGCTGGAGGGCTCTAGTGTGGATGAGCCCAGTTGTCTGGACGCTATCATGGCCGCAGCACGATCTGGAGAGTTCGGCGCCTTGGATGTGTTAGTGAAATACGCGACCGAGAGCTTGAGCATCGTGCAATGGCCTGGTTTTCTCGTTTCACGACTTGCATACCTCGGGCCCATCGACCAGTTGAAGACCATCCTCCAAGCCACAGGGGACGTGAACTCGATGGATGCAGACTATTCGCCACCTCTTCATTGCGCCATCATGAGGAACAACACTGCAGCCTTTGATGCCCTTATAGGGCATGGTGCTGATCCGGCAGTCACCAATTCCAACTGGAAGAATACGCCGGCAATCCTTGTGGCGGCCAAGCACGGCCGGGTGGACATGGTGAAGAGATTGATCGAAGCCGGCGCATCAGTGGATCTGTACGATAACAGAGGAAGGTGTGCTGTATGGTTAGCCGCGGTGACAGGCCAGCATTTGGTCCTCCAGGCCCTGCTAGAAGCGGGCGCCGACAAACGAGCCCTGGAGGTGCCTAGGGAGGGCTCAATGAGGCCGCCCATGGTCTCGCTTGCATCTGTCCCCTTTTTCGAGTGCCTCAAGTTAGCCCTCGAGTTCGGCGCGGACCCCAACTGCAAACTGCCAAATGAAGATCATCCTTCGAGCGCTCTGAGCCATTCAGCGAGATATGGTTCTCCTGATAGTTGCCGTGTGCTTCTCGAAGCCGGTGCTCATCCTGATGCCGATGATGACCCTCCTCTCATCCACGCTGTTGATTCTGGCAAACGAGAGATTGTGGAAATGCTGCTTGACAAGGGGGCCAAGGTCGATGCGAAGCTAGAGTATGGTGACTACCATGCCACACCTCTCATCCTAGCTGCTTCGAATGGTTACCAAGATTTAGCCAAACTTCTCATTGACAGAGGAGCCGGTGTCGACACGGGTGTCTGGTACGGGAATACCGCGCTACATTATGCCATTAATGGAGAACAGCCTGAGTTGGTCAAATTCCTTGTCGACTTGGGGGCCAACACCGGACAAACCCAGAGTGGAGAGTGGTCGGCCCTCCAGAGATGTTACACAACAGCGGATTGTATGAAGGTCCTCCTCGAAGCTGGAGCCGATTTGAACTGGGCCGAACCCGATGGTACGGCGTTGTATCTCGCTGCCTACTACAACTCGCTAGACGTGGCAAAGTTGATCCTCTCATACCGCCCTGATCTGGAAGTCAAGTGCCCGGCAGAGAAGTCCTGGGATGCGGGATACACCGCGCTCCATGTGGCGGCGAGTAAAGACTTTCCCGAGATGCTAAAATTACTCATAGAGGCAGGCGCTGAATTGGAGTCGAAAACCCCGATGGGCGGGACGCCTCTGATCCTGGCCGTGGCTAACAATGCAGAGGGTTGCACGAAGGCCTTGTTAGAGTACGACACGGACATAAACGCAAAAGACGTACAAGGAGACACAGCCCTCCATTGTCTTCCGCTCCCTGCACGATTGTCTATTGCAAAGCTATTGGTCAACCGAGGAGCCAATCTGGAGCTTCGGAACCGTGCAGGCAAGTCTGTCCTCGATCTGGCTATTGCTGGCAAAGATGTTCCATTTGTGGAGTTTCTCTTGGAAAAGAAGGCCGACATCAACGCGGCAGTTAGCTCAAGGGGTGCCGCTCTGCATGTTGTAGCTTCTACTGGTGATATTGATATGGTCAAGCTGCTCGTTCGGAAAGGGGCTGATGTGAACCTCACCCACCCTTGGATGTACGGCTCAGCGCTGCACAAGACATACGTGTCTAAAACTAGTACTGCAGAGGGCAGGGATGCTGTCGCTCGATTCTTGGTCGACGAGGCAGGCGCTGATGTGAACGCCAATGGTGGACCCGATGGCTCAGCACTGGACGCTGCGCTCCTATTTAGTACTGTTGAAGCGGCCAAGTTTCTCATCGAAAGGGGCGCCGACGTCGGCTGGAAGGACCCCTGGGGCCGGCGGCCAGTCCACTTCGCAGCATTGCGGACGCCAGATCACATCCGGTTGTTGCTTGACTCGGTATCAGGTGTGGACGATGATAGCCTCGGTATTGCCACCAAGACAAACCTTGGCCACACGCCACTGCACTTTGCGGTTGCAAGCGGAAGTGCCGACCTTGTCGAACTTGTTCTCTCTCGCACCCGAGGCAAGACATCCATCAACGAGCCGGACGAGGACGGTTGGACCCCTCTAATGTGGGCGTGCCGGCCGTGCGACGAATGGGGGACGCCTGCTCAAGTTCAACACTCCATAGTCAAGCTCCTCCTAGATAGGGGCGCGGACCCATCGGTGCGAGGGCGAACTTGGGATGACGAGCGGTGGTCACCGCTCAAGGTGGCGAGATACCATGGGGCGTCGGACGAGGTGGTGCACCTGCTGAAGAAAGCCATGAGGCATGGAAGGGAGAAGGAGGAGAAAGAAGACTTTCACGCCTCCAAAAAGGGAGTGCGTTATCCCTCTGCCTATTGCGACATGTGTCTCTTTGTGAGTTTTCACCATTGGACCCCTCCTGACTGGTACTGACCTAGAACCAACCTCAGGGTATACGTGGGATCGTAAACATCTGCAAGAGTTGTGACCCCATGCTCAGCTTTTGCTTCAAGTGCTCTCGCTGGAAAGAAGAGCTTCACCCGCAACATAACAATTGGGTACTGCAAGACAAGGGGTTTGAGGAAACCGAAGAGAATGAGGAGGAAAAGGAATCCCCAGAGAGTTCCCCCGAGATTGAACAGGTACAGGATGACGATGATGAGGGAGATTGGTCAAATGATGAAGATGACGCGGATGGGGGTATTAATGGGGATGGTAAACAAGGATGAGGTGCGAAAGGGTAGGCAGTGGTTTACAATATGTGATATTTAAGCCAAGAGTGGCATTCGTATCTAGCGCTAGGGCCTTGATCTGGTGAGACACATCTGCTCAGACACATCTGCTCAGATTTGATCCCAAAGAAGCCAGACACGACCTCGAGCAGCTTGACCGCCATTACAACGAACCACCCTCGCTGCCTTCGACGTGAGTTGGCTCCAACCACGGGCGGCTGGATGAAGAAATAGCCGCATTCTCTCAAGATCCATGAATAGTCTGCAAAGTGCCTAGATGGAACGGGACCCAGCGGTTTCAACTCGGCATCACTAATTGGCAAACCAGCACAGCCACAGTTATCACGACACAACCCCACTAAAGAGAGTTCCGCGTGCTTCGTCCGTAAAGGCCGTGCTGTTAACCGAGTTTTTATCCAATTGCCCCGAGTTTCCCATTGCCGGCGTATTAATCGGACCGCCTTCTGATATCATCGATCTATCCCTTATCACTAATCTCCCTGAAGGGATCACTAATCTTCGTGCACGTGGGGGGACGGCGACACCAGTTCCTCCGAGGTATTGACAAAGACGATTTCTTGGTCCGATGAGACAAGATGGAAATAGCATAAATATATTTTGGTTGTTTTCTTGTTCTGATATTCCATGTAGCAATCATTTCAGACTTCTTTCAACGAACTCAATATGGCTAACAACAAGATTATCACGGTGGTCGGTATTACCGGAAAGCAGGTAAGAATGCCACATCCCACACTGCAACTGGTGACGATAAGTCTTACTTACTTTGATGCAAAAGGGTGCCTCTGTTGCCGATGTATACCTCCAGGAGGGAGGTTGGCACGTCCGTGGCGTTACACGCGATCCGACCAAGCCAGCCAGCCAAGAGTGGGCTGCGAAAGGTGTTGAACTCGTCAAGGCGAATTTGAACGACGCTGCCTCCCTGAAATCCGCATTTGCAGGATCAACTGTGGTCTTTGGAGTCACCGACTTCTGGGGGATCGTCGGCGATCCAGAGGTCCAAAAGCGAGCCCAAGAAGCTGGCCGTCCAGTTAATGTGCTAGCCTACGACCTCGAAGTGCAGCAAGGCCGTAACATTGTCGACGCAGTTTTTGCGACTCTGGAGACTATCGACAGATTCGTGCTCTCGACGCTCTCGCCCACCAAGAAGTTGAGTAAGGGAAAGTATACGCACAACTTTCACTTTGATGCCAAATGGGAAGCTGTCGAGTACCTGAAGGCTACATACCCGGCCTTGGATAAGAAAACGTCATATTTGCAGGTAGCCTTGTATCTTTCAAACTGGAAATTTTCTCCTCTGGGGAGGCCCACCAAAGTAAGTCTACCGCCCTACCACCGTCACACGTATAGCACATAGTTGGTGTTGGCATGTGATGCTACGAGTGGACACTAACCAGGTGGCAGCAACCCGATAATACATACGTCTGGAGTCTCCCAGGAGACCCTGACGCCCCAGTAGCGCAAGTCGATGCGCGTCACGACACTGGTAAGTACCTTAACACGATGAGAGAATACACAGCTGAAAGGACTCCATAGGCCTGTTCGTCAAGGCTCTCACCCAGGTTGAGCCCGGGAAACACCTTCTGGGTGCTTCAGGCTTTTTGAGTTGGAATGAGTTCACCGCTCTGTGGGGCAAAGTCCATGGTGTGCAATGCCGCTTCCAGCGTCTGGACAGGGCGGTTCTCGAAAACGCAATTCCCGGAGGCGTTGGAGAAGAGCTGGCTGACATGTACGAATACATCGGAGACTTTGGATATCACGGTGGTGACCCGAGTGTTATTTTCCCCGCCGACGTGAGTATCCCCGTCCCCGAGGCGACCCATCAAACTAACAGTATGAACAAAAAGCTGGGAGTGGACGTTCCATTCAAAACTCTTGAGGAGTTCATCAAGAAGGAAGATTGGTCAGAAGTGCTTTAAGTTAGAGGGTAAACGCTCATAGTGCACCTCACAAGACCATCGAAATCATGCTCTAGGTGGAATATTGTTGAGTCCAGGCGCCCGGCATCAACTTGAGGAGGCGGGTCTGGTGGTTTGCTATCTCTACTTGGTGTATCTGCAAGTCCTGGCTGCTCTGAGCTAGTTGCTATCAAGGATGAGTGTGCGAGGTTAGTTGCCATGCAGTACTTCCTATCCGAGATTGAGATATCCCCATCAAGGGCCAGGTGTCAATTATAATAAAGGACACATTGCAGTGAAGGTTTCGAGCTATCTTCTTCTTCGTCTCTCGTGAAGGCTTTGGCCAACTCGTCGTTACCGTTGCCCTCCGATGTCCTTTCACGCCGCATCAGAGCAGTCTTCAGAAATTCCTTGAATGCCACCTTCATAGAATTCAGGGCTCAAGCAGCCTCCTAGCTGTATCTCGCAAGCCAAGCTAGCCCATGGTGCTACTGCCACATGAGCACCATTCTGCATAGCAATAAGCTGGGTTCCACCAAAGGATGGGCCGCTCTCAGGATACAGCAGTAACGATTTGTGTACCCCTGTCGACGGTGGACGGAAAGACAGGCGGTCGCGGCGTGTTCGGGCCTCAATACCCCGATGGCCTTCGTTGTACCCCAGACAACATGCGGGGAGGTTGGTCTAAGTTCCGGGGTAGTGCGGGGCGTGGTCATGAGAGAGACCTTGGCCGATGCCGAAATTGTAACTTTTTTATTGGAAACGGTCAAAGATGGTGCCATGTCCGGAAATCTGGAATCAAATTCCTCCGTCCACCCATCATAGTCTATGTTATGCGCTCCTATTACAGCTACCTCTGTGCTCAGCTGACCGATTTCCCCGCAGCCAACTGCTCAGAGATCTTCTTGGCCAGTATTTGGTGGAATCCCTGTGTAGGATGAGCGCCATCGATGTACATGTACTCTAGTGCGTTATACTCGCAAGCATCTGATTTGAAGTCAGGTACAGATGTACCCCTAGACACCACACCATTAGTCTGGGATCACAACAAGAAACAGACCATGAACAGTTTACTTACGACTTGTAGTCAGCACAGAAGCTGTTACTCTTGTAGATGGCGGTCTCGGGGAATTGAGAGGGGTCTTCGGTGACAGCAGTAATTAACGGAACGATGTCAAAGAAGAAAAAGATGCTGTGAGCCAGCTTGCGATCCAGCTGTCGCACGAGCTTGTAAAGCTTCTTATTCCAGCTCTGAGATGCCGCCTCCAGTTGCGGAACAATATCTTTGGGCCTGTTGTTGGGAAACAGAGACTGGGGTGGTGTGGAAATGAAAAGGAACTGCCGAGCACCGGTCTTGTACAAGTCGAGGGTGAGTTCACCGATGCGTGCAATGACAGCAATTATCTTTTCCTCCTGGTCGACGTCATTAATAGTCCGGTAGATGTCGTTGATACCAATGAAGATGGCGTAAAGGGTATCCTTTGGTGGAAAGAAGCCGGACTGCTGGCTGGAGTAGACCTGAAACTTCTCATGGACCTGAGTATCCACGTCATTCGGTCCAGTCGTCACGATGTCCTTATCCGTGACAGCACCCCCCACGGCCATGTTGTACAGCAACACAGATGATTGATTGTACTGTGTGGTTAAGTAAATAGGCCACATTTTACCGTTGGAACTTGTCTTCCCGGTATTTCCAAGAGGATTAGAGATCGAGGGCTGAATGCCCGAGGTATCGAATCGAGTATCCGTCCATGAATCACCGCTGAAGGAAAGGTGAGAAAGAAACCGATATAACCTGGCCAACAGTTAACTTACAAAGCAACGATATTTTTGATGTTGCCGAAGTTAAAACCTCGATGAGCTGGTCGCTCGAAAGACGGTGCTGCTGCAGCACATGGCAGCACCCCAGCAAGAGTAAGTAACCCAAACAGCTTCATTTTGAAAGCTTGTCGTATACGAGATAGGACAAAGGCCGCAGAGGATGATATAGCGTTGAAAAGACTTGTGCGGGCTCCGGTTGCTAAAATAGTTGACCCATCTTGAGTCTCGGACACAGATGCCCCGAGGAAGAGGCGGCTAACTCACCTCCGGAGTAGGACCCATGCTGCCCCCAATTACGCTTAACCGACCTAGGAGATTTGTCCGCTTTGACTTGCCTGCACAGTAACTCAACAACGATGGAACTGACAAAGCCCGGACTTGAATGAAGTCCCCACAAGAGGGTGAGAACTATATGATATACAAACTTGGTATTATTGAAGCAGGCATCATGGTATTCGTCGTCGACGCCTTAAACCACCTAACATCCCGTCCCTGAAAGATAAGATGGATACCATCAAATGCCTCAAGACGAAACAAGACGGAAGAACTAAACCAGAAGAACCTAAGCAGCCGCCCTTCCCCTAGTCTCAAACGGCAAGATGAGAAAGACCACACCAGCAACGACAAACAAAGCAGCCGATATCCACACTGGCAAGTCTGTCTCGATTCCCACGTAGGCAGCAATAATAGGTGCCATAAGCCCACTGAGCCGATTAAACATAGCGACAAGTCCATTCGCCGTGCCTCGGATGGGCGCAGGGAAAAGCTCAGGGGTGTACGAATAAAGGAGACCATAAACAAGATTCTGAAAGAATGCAATCGCGCAAGTAAATCCAATAATCCCAGCTTCTGAATTTGCTCTGGTGAAAAGGAAAAGGAAGACGCCAGTTCCGATGCAGGCAAAGGTTCCTGTGCCCTTGCGCCCGATCTTCTTCAGATCGACTGTGAAGCCGCCGAGGATAGAAGCTGGAATTCCGCACACAGCTTGGATGGCATAATTGCGGTATGTCTTCTCTAGAGAGGAGCTGCCTTGGTTGACGCCCTTGTTCTCGAGGTAGATTGGAATGAAGGAGTTGTAGAGAGGATAGGCCATGCCAATAGAACACCACAAGAAAAGCATAAGGGAAGTAGATATGGCAATTTTCGGGCTGGCGAAGAGCGAGCGAATCTTGTCGGGTCTGAACCTTTCCATGTTTCGCTTGACGATGTTCCGGTGGTTGACGTTGAGTGCCTGGTCTTCGACTGTCGTGTTGTCGTGATGGTTCAGCTCAGCGTCGATGGCTTCAAAGTGCGAGATAGTAAGCCAGGTAGTGGTCTTGTTCCTGGCGGCAACTTTATGAACGACATCCACAGCCTGCTGATCCAGACCCTTACCGAGGAGATACTTGGGTGTTTCGTAAACGCGGAAGAGAAGGCGCATCAAGAACAAGACCAGTGTAAGACCGCCGAATGTCCAATACGTGTACCTCCAGCCAAGGTTATCCTCGAATCGACACTCTCCAGCAGGAAGACCAGATGGGCACGAGTAGTTCGCAATCAGAGGCCACGCAATCAATGCCGCAACAGCTTGACCAACGGACCAAAAGGCAGACTGCATGGTGAGGAGGTATTGATGTGTGGCCGGGATGAACTCGAGGAAGATGGCGCTATCGACGGGCTGGTTACCTCCCGTGCCTACACCAATAATGGCGCAGAATGTGGCGATGGCGACAAAGTTGGGGCTCCCGGCGCCGACCAGACCGGCAACGGAGGACAAGAGCAGGGTGATATTGAAGGCAAGACGGCGGCCAATGAAGTCGGCCGTCATTGGCCACATCGAAGAGCCGATGACAAGGCCGACGTATTTTGCCACCGTAAGAAAGGCGATTCTCTTGACTGCGAACTCGTTCCGGACTGGGGCACTGATGATGGTGATGGCTTGCATCCAGAACTATTCAGTCAGTAAAAGAGCGTTGGCAGCACAAGGGTCTCTTACATTATCCACGAACCAGCCAAAGCCCGTCATTGCAAAGACCTTCCATTGGAAAGACCCCATTCCCATGTCGATGAGAGCCTGGTTCATAACGGCAACTTTCCTCTCGTATACCGCATCCGCTCCGGACGGAATAGCACGAGTGTCAATGCCATGGTAGTCTCGGTCTTCAGCGACGTCGATCTTGCCAATAGCTCGAGACTCGTTGGTCAAAGTCCTCTGATTGGGGGACATGGCTTCTGCAATCTTGGCATCTTTGTTCATGTCAAAATTCTCCATGGTTACGAGTCAGAGGTAATAGTGTTGAGAAGCGAGATGTAAGAAGATGGGGATGGATGTGTGTGTTGCTGATGGGAAGAATCGTTCGAAATAAGAGCTCCTTGCGCCCTCATATCTATACTAGTTATCAACACCAACAAGGCCCCAAGTTATCATGGCTGAAGCTGGGGTTTGCGGGGAGTGCCTAGCCAGACCGGGAGTCGCCTCTATCCCGAGTCAGCTCCGCTTTTTCTTACCGAAAAGCTCGGCCCAAGATACCTAGCGGCCAGGCCCGTGGGCGCTTCGAATCCCCCAGATACGGCATAGCGTGCTCGCCCCTAGATAAGTGACTGATGACCGTGGTATCAGGTACTGTACACTGCATTTTAGGGGGATGGTAAGTCTGTGCCTCGATTTGACCCCTTGGCAACACGCAGCTATGCCATGCCGGCGCTTCAGATACGTAATGTACCCTCGAAGCGATAGCGCGCACCCTCTCGCTCGGGACTCATTGCGGAATCTTGCACTCAGCGTCATTGGAAGCTCTTGGCCGTCTCCACAAGGTGTCGACTCCGAGAAGCCGAGCGCGTCTCGAATCCCCTAAATACGGTATAGCGCCACTCGCATCACGGTGGTATTCTCTGGGGTGCACCGGCTGAGAGATGGTCTTTTGCGGGGAGAAGGGCAAGTTACTGTGTTCTCACCTTCGTTATCATCATGAGGAGTTATGGAAGTGGAGCAGTGACACATCGCGTCTAGTATAACCTCTTTTGGGAAAATAGTCCCCCAGAACAGCTATCTATATAAGAAGGCAAGTTGGGCTTGTTTAGCATCTTATCTGTTCATCACCAACGCCAGCTTCCAACTCTAGTATCAGTACCCCTGCCTTTTTCGAGTCATTGACTCTGCAGTCCAAGACACAACCATCATGGCCCCTTCAGCTCTTATCGAAACTCCTCTTGCCCAGAGCACCCGGCAATTTGCTTCCTCGAAGCAGGGCTCCGATGTGCAGTTCAGTGCAGCCAAGCACCTGGCCTACTCCCCTCCTTCATCTATCTTGACTATGAAGGACCTTGCCCTTGAGCCCACTGCACTGTCGCCAGTTGCAACAACAGAGCCTTTCCCGTTGCTCTCTCATGAGGCTGTTCTGCAGCATCGACGAGATCTCTTCAGCAAGGATGTTCTTGACAATTGCCTCCACCACACCCGTCCCGGTTCCGTCCAGCTTCGTGGCATGGCTCCTCGCTATGCTCCTTTCATTCATCAGTTCTGGCATTCCCCCGAAGTTTTGAAGATTGTCAGTGACATTGCTGGCGTCGAGCTCGTCCCAGCTATGGACTATGAGATCAGCCATACCAACGTTCAGCTTGGTCCCGGTGGGCTTGACGCTGTCAGAAAGACCACAGTCGAGCCCCCCGAGGCGACCGCAGAAGCCATCAAAAAGTTCGAGCAGGACAAGCCCAAGAAACAAGAGGTCACAGACCAGACGAAGCCAATCATCGAGTGGCACGAGGACTCTCATCCTTGGGTTTGCGTCGTGATGCTTTCAGATGCTAGACACATGTCTGGTGGCGAGACGGAGCTCATGAAAGGCGACGGGACAACCCTTAAGGTGAAGGCGCCACAAATGGTAAGTGAAACATTCCGCTCATGCACAACGCGGTACTGACCGGCGTGTAGGGGTGCGCTGTTCTCCTCCAGGGCCGCTACATCACGCATACAGCAGCACCCGTGACTAACATGCCGGAACGAGTCACCATCGTCACATCTTTCCGGCCAAAGAACCCCCTGCTCGTGGATGACACTACCAACAAGAACGTGAGGAACAAGTCTCACCTCACCGAGCTGTACTACCAATGGACGACATATCGTCTGGATGTGATTGCTCAGCGGGCTCGCATCGCTGCAGATGCCCTCAAAGAACGGTACGCAAAAAATGTCGCAGAGTCAGATGCTGAGGGCAAGGTTGGATTGTGCAGAGTCGAGACTGTCAGTCCGGAGGAGATCAAGAAGTGGTCGGCGGAGATGATCAAGTACATCCGGGACACGACTGAGGAGATGGGGATACCTCTACAGTAGTCCCGAAGGGTCTTGACATCTTTGCACTCCTTTGTTAACTATTCAGTTTAAGAACATATCATAAAGCGTTAGTAACGGTTGCATTTGTGATGGTGAAAGTTGGCAAAGGGGCATCACTGCTACCCTCTCTTTCTATATACTGCTGAGACTGTGAGAGGTGCCTATCCTGGGAAATTCGGCGGCACCATGCTTCCATGTAACCGTAGAGGGGAAAATGCACCGTTGATTCTGTGCAAATCGGTTACTCAGCACTTGCTATTAATACATAAATTGCTCCAAAAGGCGCTCAAAATGAGATATCACACGACTTCGCATTCCAACTTCTACAAATGGCTTGACCAGTGAAAATTTGCTTGTGTCATGTCTCACGTAAAGGCAAGCCGAAGGTTGTCACACATTTCGGCCTTGCATGTCTTGCCACTCGTGCCACTGTACCCTGCTCCCTTATCTTCCGGCTTTGCGGGGTAGCAGGGGCGCTAATCGGTGACTCCACTGATAGTCCAGGGGGTTTGGTAGCCTCATCACTCAACCTCAACTCTCCCCTCACATCACGTCTTTGGGATCAATTAGGAAGCCTCTGAATCTGCAGCAAGCCATCTTCTTTTTATTTCAATTCTCTCTCTCACTTGACACCATAAAGATTCAATGGAAACCAATCAACGCCAACGCCGGTCTCGAACAGGGTGCTGGACGTGCAGGAGCAGGTACGCTATCGCCAGTCTGTTTCAGCGAATCTTGGCTCATCTATCGCAGGAGAAAGAAATGCGACAGTATCACATTCCCATGCGGTAATTGCCAACGGCTGGGCTTGGATTGCAATACCGAGACCAAGCTTGTCTGGGAAGATGATTCTCGCAGAGCGGGGATGAAGAGAAGAGGTCCATCCAAATTCCACAACCCTACCAATAACCCCGAAACTATGGCCGGTCAACCTAGTTCGCAAAGAGGAGATCACAATCCATCTACTTCAAGTCGCAAATCAGTCACAGCCCTGTCATTTTCCAGTCAGTCTGATCAGAAAATGGGCCTACAACGTCTCTGCCAAATCTCAGAATGGCCCTTCGAGCTCGATCCCACAGAGTCACACGCTCTCAACCACTACATCCAACGCTTTTCGAGGACATACCCGACCTGCGCCGGCCCTACCAACCCATTCTTACGAATCTTTCTTCCTCTCTCAATGCAAAGCCGGGTTGTTCTGGATGCTGTCCTCACTCTCAGCTGCGTTCAAAGCTGGGAGCACGGAACCTTCGCCATGGAAAGACCCATGCTGTTCTTCCGATACAAGGCCCTTCGAGGTTGTCGGGAGCTCATTGAATCTGTTATGAACAAATCCGGAGTCCAGAATGAGGCCCAGTCAGCCTCGACTATAGACGTCATCCAAGTTGTGGCATCTCGGGCAGCAGCTATCGATGTTAGCGATCTAATGCATCTCCTCGCCACATGTGTCCTTATGATTCTTTACGAGAAGCTCAGTGGAGGGCGGCAAGAAAACGCGAGTGCACATTTACGATTCTTTGCCCGGCTCTTCCCGGATCGACTGTTTCTGGCCATTGCAAATGGAAATCCTCTCGACAGCTCCAGGCAGCAGTGGAATGAGGCGATGGCTTTTCTCTCTAGCCTATTCCTCTATAACGATCTTGTCAGGTCAACCTCGCTCCGCACTTCGACGCTTTCAGACTTTTACATTAGACACGGTGGCCCTGGATCGCGTTTCGAATTCCCCAGTATCATCGCCAGGCTAAGTGCTGGTGACCTTTCAGTAACCGACAAAGAGATCGCAGCATGGGATGGACGGTTGGACTGGTTTCCAAGTTTCGCGCTCGATGCGGCTGACAGAAGCGAATTCTGTGAGAGGCTTCCTGTTGCAGAACCGGCCTTTGTTCTAAACCCGTACTTCCGGCGACTTGAAAACTTTGCCCGACCAGAGACCTGGAACGAGCAAGGCATCGTCTCGGAACTCTACCGCATAGCAGCCTCAGTCTACCGAAAACAAAAGCTTGTAGACCGGGAACACCGAGAGCTAGACGAAAATGATTTGGAGATGGGGAACCTTCCGTCGTGGGGGGTTGAGCTACTTCGTCTGTTGACACCCGTCTCACCCTATGATAATACTCTTTTATGGCCAATCTCCATCATTGCAAAGGAGCTCACAGATGGGATCGAACGTCAGTTCGCCCTGAATAGGGTCAAATCGTTAGAGAAACGATTTAGCATGAAGCATTTTAGCGATGTGAGGGAGTATCTTGTTACTAGTTGGATGGCAAAAGACGAAGGTATTATTGGCACATACGAGCAGCCAGTTCTTTTTGGTTAGAGCTACATTCTTGGAACCTTTGACAGTAAAGTCGTCACCATTTTCACCGCTGCAGACTATGGTATAGACGCCCCTTGTATCAAGTTGCCTGCCAATTCGCCAGTTCATAAAAGCATCAATTACGTTTTTGCTTCTTCGACTGTTCGCCAGCGCCAAACTTTCTTGCCCTTGCATAGTTCTGGGATAACCAACACTTCATGACGCAGGTTTATGCTTCAACTCCCATACGATGCTGGATCCAAGTAATGAACGGGCCTACGATCACTCTGCCATATGCCAGTAGTCATTACTCCAGGTGCCATGGGTATATAATCATTCACGTTGAGGTGGATGCCAGAGGTAATACGAATACGTTGAGGGAGGATCTGGGGTATCAGAATTACATGAAAGACTGTCCTCGGGAACCCGCCAAGTTGGGTTCTCGTCAAGCGAGTAATCAACTTCATTTCAGACCACTCAATTATCTCCCAGTTCTCCCTCTGTTTGACGCGTTTGTGGTTGTTTACGGTGAAACAGCTTCTACCCTCTCTTTACCCTGGGGCCCTGATTGATGAGGGTGATCCTTATGATACGACATGTTAATGAACAACAAGAACACACAAAATAGCAATGGATTGCGAATAAGGTTTTAAGATAGTCGGAAATAGCGGGAACGACGCGGCATTCAGCTATGCAATCGGAAATTATGGCTATAGCTTTAGCTACAACTACAACCGCGAGCGATGCATTACCGATATGGGTTGACCAAGCCCTGAAACGACGAGAGATGCATCGACGAGAGAGAAAAAAAAAAAAGAAAAAAAAAGGACTTCAAGTGCCTGCACAAGTGGATTTAATATTACGGGGACTTCCGAGGGATGGCGTGACGACCTAGAGAGCTGACTGCTCTGGACCAAAGGTTAGGCCTGCGAGGATAAGGAGCATGGCCCCAATCGCCGACTTCTAGACGTATCTGATGCCTCTAAAGTAACTTCTTGAGGTTATGTTCCTAGAGGTGAGAGTTAGTAAAACCGTCATAACCTCGACAGGGAAACGAGGATGTAAGGGACGGCTTACGGGCTTATGGCTTGTTTCGTAGTCGATATGCACAAATGCGCGCTCGATAGAAGGAAGCTTCTCCAGCTTCATCTGCAGGTCTTCGGCGACGTCATGGGCAACTTGTAGACGCTCATTACGATCGATGACAATGTCAACTTCGACAACGATTCGAGGCCCGGAGTAATAGGCCCGGACAGTGTCGACCTTTTGGACGAGAGGAGAGTGCGTCATCGCTAAGAAATGGTGAGTTGAATCTTCGAAGGTGTGTATTGCCAAAGTCGGCTTACCGATGTAAGTGATGAGTTGTTGAACCTCCTTATCAGCAGTGATGCCGATCATCAGTTGGAACTCGTCATAGGCGGTGTGTAGCCAGAGACCTGCGATGAGGACCGACAGAATGATGGCGCCCATGGGATCGATCCACCACTTCAGTTTGGCGCCACCGACAGATGTGAGGATACCGAAGCCGTTGATGAATAAGTCGTTGCGATGATCCCGCCAGAGGATGTCAACCTGGCTGTAGATATGCTTCACAGTCCAGCAGAGGAAGAACAAGCCGAGCTTGGTCGCAAAAGCAACCGTGACAGCGATGACAGAGGGAAGGTGGAAGGTATTAGTTTCCTCTTCGGAGCCAGCTGCAAGGTCCCGAGCAGACATGACAATGAGAACGAGCGAGACCGAGAACATGATGAAAGAAAAGACGATGTTTCCAGCAGTGGAGATACGAGCCCGTCCAGAAGGGTACTTGCGGGGATCAGCCTTATTGACAGCTCGGTGGGCCATGTAAAGCATGATTCCGGACATGGGGTCGAAGATGGAGTCGGCCATGGTAGTGAAGAGAGAGAGTGAACTTGAAGAGACAGCACCGTACAGCTGAAGGCCAGAAAGGAAGATGTTGGCGACGAGTGATCCCTTTACGCAAAGATTGTACAAGAAGGTATTGGCGCCATGAGTGTCGGTGATTTCTTGCTCATGTTCGTCGACCGACTTGAGCATGGACCGGATAGTCTGGTTCTGAGTCTCGTAGAATTCGGTCAGTGGGTGATTCTTCTTGAGTCCCCATTGTCGCTTGCGGGAGGTGTTGGCTGTGGGCATCTCGGCGTCAGACTTGATGTGAGCCGCAAGGCCCATCGGGTCGTTGATATCGTGCTGTGTCTCAACATCTTTGCCCTTGATGTGAGTTCGTGCATGGACAGCGCTTCCAGGGCGGTGGAGAGAAGTCATGGCGATCTCTTCAGTATTATTTCCCATTTTGGCGTTTGTCTGGAGATGCCAAAACTGCAAAGAGAGGGATGAAGGCTGTCAAAGGGGGACCAAGTCAAAGATATAAAAGTTTTAATTAAAGATAGTGGAGATGATTATCAACATGACAGCATCAATCGTGGCGGAGCGGCTTGTTGACCGGTGTGATGACGTAGGTACCTTGTCTTATTTGGTAGACCGACTTTAATTTAAATTACTCCGTAGACGGTCGGAGAAATCACCACCGTTCCCCCTGACAAGTGTACCGGGGTTGTTTTTGAGCCGCCTGTCGATGTGCAGTGTTGCCTCCGGCGTTATCTTCTCGTGGTTGCAAATCTTACTAGATAGTTATTAAGCGCGCTATTAAAGCTTGGATATAAGCTTTAGGTGTGTTATGGCTGTGCTATTTCCGTTGGGTTGCTTGGCCGCCACCTTCACTAAGCCCTTGACGATGTGCCATTGTCTCATTGGGAGGCCCCTAAATCCATTGTCTTGTCCAGGCCTCTCTTTAATTGGTTCGCTTAACCTCTCGTAGATAAGCTATCAATTAGCTCTACATGCTATGAAGCGATTTTCACTGCGTAATGAAACACCGTCGGACAGCGTCAGTAAACACAAAGGAACTAATCCTAGAGAACAAAGTCTGTCTCTCACAAGAGTATACCAAGCCCAAGCGCTCAAGCCATAACAACATACTTCATCTTCTTCACACGTATACGTAACTCTAACTTCGCTACTCCGAAAGTCCAGACCTGTGAACATAGAAGCCACCCCATACCCTATACAACTTGAAGACAACAAAGCCGAGCAGGGGATGATCCCCCATTAAACCCAGGCGCTGTTTCCAACCGAGACATGCAGGCACATTTTTAAAGTATAGGCTGATACTAGCATTGCTCTCTTCCGGAATCTAGCTGCAATCTTTTGAGAAGATTATGTTAAAGCTATTATATTAAGACAACTGAAAGCCGATGACTTGGGTTTGACTTGGGGCAAAGCCGAGGTCGTCTTGAGCTATGATCCAAGCAGCGAGGTGCTTTTCCTGCTCCGCTGAGAGCTTCTGGAAGCATCCATGACTTATGGTGTGACTTTGAGAGCGAGAAATGCGGTCACGGAGCTGTGTTATGTCGCCCGGTAGTACTAGTCCGTACGGCCACGCCTTCGCCGACTTCCTGAATAGCGTTCTGAATATTTATTTTAGTATATTTTGGCATGAGGGCTCCAAAAATGAAAGAAGTATTGCGATAGCTTCAATATTACACGAGAAATCGCGGTCTGAAGATAATTGAAGATTGACGCGTTAGTGGGGAACGAGGTGTGCGGTTTCTGATGGGTGGGGCTTAGAATTATACTTTGGCATAGGGAGTTATGAAGCAGCCTGCCTGTTCTCATTGTATTATTATAGAGCAAAGCGCCACAATGGGATTGTCACTAGCTATTGGTCAAGCCCACTCCTTTTGCCTGCTTCCTGACAATTCCCTTTTCACGAAGCGATTCACACATCTAGGCCTCCAGTTCTCGATTCGAGCTCTGCCACTTGTTGGAAGGTCATGTACAAGGCATACAGGTTCTAAGATTGTATGTGGGATTCTCCCATGATCATTGTCCTCTGAAGACTGCCAGACCTGCTTGGTCAAGACGCGCTCTTTCCTACCAAGTACAGAAAGACGAGAGTAATATTAAAACATGCGAGAAGTGTGAACATGTACAAACAAAAAAAGGTTCTACCGTCTGGCGAGGAAACACCGACATGCCAACTATCTACCTCACAAGTTGTCGGCCAAACTCTAGTAGCAGTTGCCTTCATAGCAGTTTACAGTGCAGTCGTCACTTTGGTACATGTCAGTATACCATCACGACAGGAAGGGAATTGGGACTTATACGCACACGGTGTCACCGCACTTCCAAGTGTTCTTGTTGCAACACTGCTTATCTGTGCCTACACATGTCGCATTCCCATTCTCAGGGCCACAGAGACCATTATATGCGCGAAGTGGCTCTGGGACTAAGTAGAATTATTAGTACTAGTGCGCCAAGCGTCGCCGTATTGATGATAATGAAACTCACACCCATCTATACAATACATTGTGTCAGGCAGGATAGACTGACAGTTCCCCCCCAGCCGAGGATTCAGGTCAAAAAAGGCCTTTGTAGTAAGGCGGTTCTTGCTGGCCAAGAGGGCACATGTGTTGGAATCGACTTTTGACCCAGTGGTAACCCCGTCTCGGCAGTTGATGCGGCCAACTTGTAAAGCCGCAGCCTTCCACGTTTCCGGCTGGCAGTCATCGGCTGAGATAGCCGTATTGGCAAGAAAAAAGCCAACGAGTGAGAGTCGTAGTGCCCACAGAGGCCCCATTGTGAACAAATGCAATAGTTGAGGGATTTAGTGATGGAAGAAGAAGACAAGTGACTAAGGCCTGATGCTACGTTTAGAGCAATGAAACGTACTTGTAGCTCTCTGTGCAGTACAAGCCTACAAGTAAGAATGGTGCTGATGATAAGACACTCACGTGAACGTGTTGGTTGTTGGTGGTTATGAAACAGAACCGTCCCACTTTTATGGCTGTGCTAAACAAGTGTGGTTGACTAACTAGGAATTGTGGTAAGAAGGGTGAAGCTGGGCAGGGTTGGATGAAACAAGTGATGGTGATGCATGGGTGGAGGCGAGCATGATATTAGAGAGGGCTGTGCTCTGCGACCGGCGAAGAGACTTCGGCAGTGCTACTAGTGGTGAGCTTAAGTTAGATCCACTCGAGAGATGCATGCCATATCGATGAAACACGATGGAGGACAAGGATTATGTTTGTCGCCGCTTGGACTTGACTGGCTGTCACACTGCTTGCGGAGATACATACTGCAAACCTTCCTCCTTTAATGACTTCTAACGGTCAAGATGCCTGCTTGTCACCCCACAGATCCATGCCTTCTCCATGTTGGCAGTATTGCGGCTGAAGAGCAAAACGAATTTACCTCTCCCGTATTCGCGCTTTGAAACAAGGTGCATCGCATTGACGTTTCGGAACAAGACAAGTGGAATCAATCATCTCCGCACGTACCTCTATCTGCCAGTCTGCCAAGACGGCCATAGCCATTAATCTGTGGATTCTCTCATGTTATGGAAAACCCTGGTGTTTGCTGTTGGTAGCAGATAATATCGCGTTGCAGCTGTATGTGAAAAAACTCTGCTCCAAGGGTAATTTAATTGAACTGGGTCTTCTCGTGCCCAGTGTTGGTTATGTCGTGTAAGAGATAAGTTGCAATGACCTGATCTGGATGTAACAAGGTGGGAACGCCCTCACTGGCTCATCTACCAGCTGCTACTCCACATTCTCTTCTCGGGACCTTGCAGCAACTGGCACTCGTTCAGTCAAAGAACAAACGAGACTCATCTGCCAAGCTCTGATGCTTCCACCGTGCCCACTTCAGCGGGCAACTTAGAACTCGGATCAAATACCAGCCCAACCCCTTCTTTCGATGTAACCGAGGGTGTCAGCATTCAGCCGACCCCTGGTCTGTCACCTCATCTGAAATTGATTCAGCGACTTCGGCGTCTGGCTCTCATCGCCCCTCAGACCCAACATAGATCTTTGTTGTTGTTGTATCAAAGTTATCCTTGTCATGGAACGGCCCGTTAAGGAGGCTAAATGTTGTGCCTCGGGCAGAAATGTGCCCCTATGACGCCGGCCACGGAGTCAACCAACACAGAACTTATATTCCCCGACGACGTTCCATCTATTCCCGCAATTTATCCACATGTCCAAAGCGTCATGTCCTCTCCTGAATGGGCGGTTCGAGCCCAAGTCGGAATCTCGGCATGGACCAAGTCCCGAGTGAATTTTGGTCGATGCACTCTACTATACCACTCTTACCTTGGAAGGACCATATCTTCGGTCCATTTTACGGATGCATTTCTGAGTCTTCTCAAGATTGCCTCCTGGCCATTGGATGGGGATCGCGAGAGATCTATGAAAATTTCAAGGTCGTCTCCTCTGTACTAGGAGTTGATGGCACTTGGCGCTGTTGGTTGGGAGTCGGTTCATGTAGATTTCCAGCGTGTCAGGCAGATAAATGGGTACATACTAAGGCATGCATGCCGCTTCGTGGTGGGTTGTGTTGTAGACGAAGTTGGCCTGAGACGAAGACGGAGACGAAGCGCCTTCGTGTATTTTCATTTTGCTTTCAAAATCACTATGCTGTTCTTTTATAGTGACATAAAAGTCTCTCTCTACAATGTCTATGCCGTAGTTCGTCGGAGAGGACTTATAATTGCTATAGGGATAACCTATCTGCGATGCGATGCAGCCACGATGCAAAGAACAGGATAAGATGCACACTTCTAGCCTAATGGAAACCTATACTAACACAGTTGCCGCCTTCTCACCGCGTGTGACAAAACTCTCCCGAATATTGCATAAATCTCCCAAGCGGGCAAGGCACTTGTACTTTACTTGCGCACAGCCTTGGTACTGGCAAATGTGAATTTGGGGTTCCTTTCGCCCATCTCCCATGCCAATGCAAAGAGAGTCCAGGACTCTGGATTCATACGCGCCTGCTCCTGCGATATATTCTCTGTGCCGTCCAGTGTCTCACTCCCGATGATTTGGCTGAGTTTGTCTAAAGACGGAATGTCAGTCCTCCGGAGCTACTTTGAGTGCTAAACCGAAACGTACATGTAGCGTCAGGCGTGTGGTCGACTGTCAAGGCGACGTGGAACATTTCGTGGAAAAAGGTGAGGGACGGCAAGGCAATAGTTCCAATAGAACGCCCTTTTTGCTTCACTTCAGGGATATCGTCAAGTTTGTTATACCACTTCTTGTTCTTCTCACCCTTGAAGTTTTGAGGACAGAGCGTCATAATCGCTGGCTGTCGTTGGTCTTCAGTAGCGCCCATGTTGCCGCGCGCAGAGCAGTAGTCCCCCTTCACGTCGAAGCGGTACATCTTCAAGTGGTCCACCCAAAATGGGTCTGTGACCGGGTGTCAAAATTGTTTCCGAACCAATATAGTTATTTTCGAGGGGGTAATACGTACACCAGAGCGGGGGCAGTGCTTCCCTTGCTGCCTCGTCTTCCGCGTTGTCTCTGTCCTCCTTCCTCTCGAGAAAGATGGCTTTGTACCACTCTTCCATGGCGTCCATGATTGTTTTCTCTCTAAGGTCGCCGTCGACTAGCTCTAGTGGAAACTCGTTACCTGTCTTTTCTTGTAGAGCGGCATCGTCCCATTCCTTCTCTGTACCGTGAATTGTCAATATCGCACCAGTCAGAATAGAGGTTGGGGCTCTCACCAACAGCGAACTTGCTGTCACAAAAGAGCCGCGGCTTGTCGTCCAGTATAGAGTCCTCACTGTCATCGAGGGCTTGGAGCACCTCGCCCAAGTCCTCTAACATGAAATAAAATATCAGTTGCAGCCCAAAGAAAAATGATGCAGTATGAATGGCTATAAAAGAAACTTGCTCTTCATCTTGTCGAATTGCTCTTTGAAATTGGTCTCTTCTCTCGGGTCTAGGTTGAAAAATGTCTTCAGATAGTGAAAACTGTCGTGGTTCAGATCTTTTTTCACCAGAGCTTCATCAGCGGAGTCGAAACACCTCTTCACATGGGTTGCGAGGTCGAATGCTTCCCCGAACCAATCATCGACCGGGTGTCCGTCACAACCACCGCCCTCAGCGCCTGTCTTGACTTTGAAGATCTGGGTGACATGTTTCCTGGCCATAGCTTGCATTATATGCGACAGGAAGCACAGCATGATGGTGAGCGTCGCTAAATACGAGCCGGGGGATGGGGGAAAAAGTTTGGGCAACATCTTGACGGATGCTGTAAGCCGAAACGAAACGAGAAGCTGAATGATTGAGAAAACGGGACAACGAGGTGAAAGAATGTGGGTGTCGAGAAAAGAGACAAATTGAATGCCTTGTGAATGACGGTGATATAAAGAACTTGATCACCACTGTGTGATGTGCCATCTGATACAACTAAGGTATAGAGCCGAGGTCCAACACAACTGGGTGATCAGTCTCCGTAATTAGGGATTCAACGTGAAACCGCAATAAGAGAAAGAACTGGGCGATGATGCAGCTTATTGGGCCATTGCCTAATCATCTGGTCATGAAATCCTTTCTTCCTCCATTTGCCGGGCTGTGAGTTCAGCTGAAGAGAATAATGGCAGGGACTCGCAAACAGCAACCAACAAACCATCTGGGTAACGTATCTGTTGTGCGATACGACCACATTGTCAAAGAACATGGTAACAACCAACAAACACCACATGAGCTGCTCGGGGAAAAGAGATTAGGGGTCGGTATCCACTCGTGGTGCATAGAGTGATAGATCAAGTTCTGTCCGTGCTGGATTCTTGTGTTCATCATGAAGGGTCTTACCTGACACAAATTGCCAACCAACAACACTCGCAACCCCGGAGCCCAGGATGTGCCCTCTGGATGAGGTGGGGCAAAGCAGGGGCGGGACTAAGAATCCTTCGGTCGAGGTTGCAGTTGAAACGGCCGATATGCAGCTCTGTTTCCAAAATTAATTGCATGCACGGCCCCGAGGGTGTTGGTCCGGCCGGTGTTGAGTTGTAGGATCAACATTACCAGGTGCAGGCTATGGCCTCCACCTGGACTGACAGGCCGGCGTGATCGGCGCAAGGTTGATGAGATGAATGACTCTGCACACTTGCACAGTTGGCTCTTCCTCTCACCAAGTTACCATCAATTTGGCATACATACATATACCAATGAGACGCCTTCTTGACAAGTACTCTCGAATATCATATTCGGAGCATCCACTCTTTCACATCATTGTCACTCCTTCATCAAGCAACTTGCTTGGTTGAGAGCAGTCCCTTTGTCATCATGAAGGCTTCCATCTTCAGCTCGGTATTGTTGTTCCTCAGTTATAACTTGGCCTTGGCCGCAAAATACGGTCTTGACACGGAATGCCAGGCCGGCTTCTGCCTTTGCGGCACTGAATGCCGTGCCATTGGGCAGGATCAATCCTGCTGCCCCAAAAAGGGTGAACATTCTGAGCATCTTTGCGGCCCCGGTATTTCATCTTCTCATCTGTCACGTTGCATTTGGAATATTTCTAATTCTTATCTGTAGGTAGGGCGTGCTGTGGTTCGGGCTGCTGTCGCGAAGGATGGGGGTGTGGTGACAACGAAATGTGTTTTCCGCTACTCACTCGCACTTCTTCTCTGCGGCCTGACTGGACCACTACTATCGTTACGATAGTTAGGCCTGATCCCGAGAGTCCCACTACTGATATGGAAATATCTGGCACTCTGACTTATGGGCCTACCGTCTCCGCTACACCCCCTGGTGCACCCGTGAGCAGCGAAACCACAACTTTCCCCAGATGCAGGCCTGGCCATTCTTCCAGGACCCAAGGGGAAACAACCCGGCTGGATCCAGACAGTACCAACCATGCCTCTAGCTCTCAGACTAGTTCTCGGGCACTAGAACAATCCACTGGAACCGTCCTTCCAACCCCGGGAGGCGATTCCTCGGATCGAACCTCTGGCACCGCCACAGGATCATCCGAGCCACCGTCAAAGGACACAACCGCCGGGAACATGGAATCCACTGCCCTGACTGACACAACTGCCTCGGATGATACCGGCAAAGATACTGGTTCAGTCACTCCAACCATCGTTACCAACCCAAATGGCCAAGAATCAACAATACTTCCACCAGAGAATACCGAGACACCTGTCCTTACTACGGCTACCGATTTGAACGATCCAGTGTCAACCATCCTTTCTCCGGGAGGCACTGGAACAGAGTTTCCTACCATCATCACCAACCCAGACAGCCAACAATCCACTCTTTCCTCTCTCAGCAGCATTGAGTCAAGCCCTGTTGCATCTTCCATCATTACTGTGTCGGGTGAACTCTCGACTATGTTCCCTACCACTGATCAGAGCGGCATAAACTCTGCTGTTCCGACTGTGATTACGGAGTCAGATGGGCAAGTGACCACTGTCGTCCCTCCCGCGACAGAGAGTAGCCCGACTGGCCCAACCGTCATCACAGACCCGGATAACAAAGTGTCTACAGTTGGAACTGGCTCAGAGGCCTTGTCCGGTACCGTTATTACCAACTCGGATGATGGCCAAGTGTCAACGATACTCCCGACTGAAAATGCTACATCTGACGAGAACTCTTCCACCTTGATCGACAGCGCGGATTCTACCCAAACCCCGACCTCGGCACAGGAAACCAAGGCAACCCAGGCCGGTGAGGAGGAGACTGCTACAACTGAGGCCATCCATCCCGGGACTACTGATACGGAGGCCACCGACACGCAGACTACGGGTGGAAACTCGCTTGTCTCTAGCGGTATCTCCGATGCAACCGGGACCACATCCAGCTCTGAGACTACTGCTACATCTCAGGAGGCCAGCGGACCGGGATCTGAGACTACCATTGAGTTAACCACTGCCCAGTCCGCGGGAAGCGACACCGAGACCACTGCCATTGGGACTACCGAGCTTGATGCTACGACCACCGAGCCTACTGAGTCTGATACTGCTACAACCGATTCCAATGCTACCTCTCATGATACTGCTACTGTCGATACTACCAAGTCTGACGTTACTGCTACTGAGAGTCCCGAAACTGAGACGAGAAAACTCTCCACATCTCAATCTACGGAAAGCAACACTTTATCCTCCGAGGAGACAGCGGGATCAGAGACAATTTTGTCAACTGGGACCGAACCCGGAGCTACGGCCCCCGCGGATACCACGGCTTCCACGACGGCCACTTCGCAAACTGATTCTGGCGAAATTACCAGCACTGGCTCGGATGATGTGGTAACTGGAACGGAGACAGAAGCAACAAATCCCGTTGACAAAGCCACCACGGAAGTCGCCCAAGTCACAACTCGTGACGGTAACGATGACGATGACGACGATCAACCTCCGTCGACCAAGACGAACGACCCTACGACAACGTCGGATAATTATGTCATCCTACCGGTGACGACAACAGTCACTGAGCCTAAGCCGACGGATGATGGCTTCGTGATCCCTTGCAACTTGTGGTTCTTCGACATTTGCATTGGGCCAATTTTCGGGTGGATGGTGATCCGTCCCCCAGGCATTTATCCCCCGTATGAGCCCCCTTGATTCGTTTCGCATCTCTTTGACTGGCAAGTATTTCTAACAAAATACAGGGGCCCCCCACCGTCCATTTCGGTTCCTCCTGGAGTTGGTATCGAGATCAACACCAAAGGACCACTCCCTCGCTGGCCAGAGTACACGTAGGAAGCCACTTGCCATTGATCTACAACAAGATTGAACGCTGACTCGTTGCCTCTAGAGTTGGACCTCAACAAACTCCAACGTTTTCAGAAGAGCCTACAGAGTGTGAGACTGAATCAGCGGAGCTGTGCGTCACCAGCACTTCTTATAGCGTCACTGTCGATGCCACAACCACCAGCACAGTTACAAGCGATGTCATGTCCACTTGCGGGACCATATACGGCTGCAAGGTCCAAGACGTTGATCACAGCGTGACCGCAACGGCCACAAGCACTGCACCGTCTCCAGAAGGCACATTGCTCTTTGGCAAGGAACAGTGGCCAGACACTACAGAGAGCGATGAAGATTTAGACGCTGCGGCCGCTTATGCCCAGTCAGAACTTGACAAGGTCTTTGGCGCCATGACTCCAAGTGGAACGACAACATCTACCCCGTTGTCTTCATCCTCGACTGTTGAAAGCACCACTTCAACTGGCGAGGAATCGTCCTCATCTTCTGACATGGTGACTGACATGCCAACGCTCACCCAGAACTTGCCGGAACCAACAATTTCTACGCCTGAGGGTTCTTCTTGCGCCGAGACCGACATACACACTCAGTGTGCCATGGGTCCAGGCGGTCAGCAGGCATGCATCGAGAGAACGAGCTGTGCGTCATGGGTTGCTACCACGACTGAGGAGATTGAGCAGACATCGACCACCGAGAATCCTACCCCGACTCTCAAGACTCCGGATCCCTCAAAGAACAGGAAGAACTGCTACAACGAGGGCCAGAAGACAAACTATGGGTCCATTGAAGCTGCTGCCGAGTCCTTTTGTCACAATGTGGTCGATGACGACGCGCAGGGCCCCATCCGATCCAACTACAGGCGCGAGGGCAAGAAATCACCAGGACATGGTTACCATTTCAAGGTCAGCTTTGAGGTCTATGAAGGATGCGGCTGGAAAGCCGACTTTGATGAGTGCATGCGCTACATGCGCGTTCCCATTGACAGCTGCGATTGCTCTGCCAAGGGTAACAAGCAGGGCGGCTGGGTTGAAAACAATTGTATTAAGGCTAAGATTGACCCGAACAAGGGTGAATAGTATACCTGCTCAGTGGTCCATTTCGGGCCCGGGTTAGCATGCAACTGCAGCTGAAGTCGCGGGTCTTCGTGAGATTAACTCTGTGACTAATAGATCACTGGACCAAATACCCAAAAGTAGGGGGCCCCCGTGCTTATCGTACAGGAACCAATAGGTCATATAGCTTCGTCACAAACTCACTATCATCTTGGTAATGAAAAATCTAATCCAGGACCGAAATGGAGTGGAATGTATATTTAACAATTAGTTACCGGAGATCTCTTGTGTGAGGTTCCCTCCGCCCCGAGTGACAATCAGATAGCTTACTACTGCCTCTGCTTAAGAATGACATCCATCTCATCGCTAGAAATTTCCAGATCGATCTGAACAATTGCATCCCTCCCCCCAATATCATACACCTCACACAGCTTGTTGTTCTGATAGAGTCCATAACTTCCTTGACCAAGGCCAGAAAAACGAAGCTGGATCCTAACCGTCTATTGTTAGTGGAGGCTGAGGCTGGCGAGAAGAAGGCATATACTGACCGTTTGGTTTGCCCATCCCATGATCGCATAGTAACCGCCAGCGCCTTTAAATAAGCATCCCAATTACCGCGCAAGAAGTCTACACCACTTGAAAAATCCACGTTGGTAACGAAAGGATAAGCTGCAAAATGCTCGTCGGTCCAAGGATTCTCGTACATCTTGTGTTGTCCGTCAAAGACGTTGAGGCGTCCATATGCGATGCCGGCGTTGCCAGTAACAGCGTCAATATCTGGTGGCCTGTAGTCAAATGGTGTTGCCGACCTCTGGGTGGGATAGAGGAAGCCTCCCTCTTCCCAGGTTGGGCCGAGAGTTGCGTCTGCGTATGACAGCATGCCTTCCAACAGGGAACGATCACCAAGCTCAGACACCCACATCATTGCGCATGCGAAATTGGGCTTTGCAAATGGTGATCGTGCTAGTGGCAGCTCGTCTTTAGACACCATGTCTGATGCCTTTGCAAAGGTGGCAGGATCCATAGCTTCCATTCCCTGTGTCGATACCAGTTCTCTGATTTTGAGTGATACCCTGGGGTGTGGGACGACAACATGGTTTTCGAGCGACGGCTTGGCAAGAAAGCCAGGAGCTAGATTCGCACTGATATTACTGACAGCTTCATGATTCCACGAATTCATGAATGCGAGAGCCCTAGCATCGGTCAACTCAGCTACATATCCATAGACGTTCGACCAGCCGTAACTCACCAAGACGTAAAAGCAACCTCATAACCAGCTGTTTTACTGCCCTGATTGGGGTTAAAACTGTCAAAAAACAACCCGTTGTTTTGGACCATGCCTTTCGCTTTCCATGCTGCCTGATACTTTGACAGAACATCTGAGGAAGTGTCCGTATTATCTCTCACATCGTTATAACGTAGCGCGATCAGCTGTTCCAAAGCATCAGTTAGAACACAATTGGCAAGATCAGAGGCTCAAGCGCTGACCGGAAACTGGTTGCAAACGACAAAGATGGCGTTGGGCTCGCAGCAAACTCCCATCCAGTTCTCACGCTCCATTTCCTTTAAAATGGCGGCCTGGAGGGACTGCCTAGTGTATGAGAACTTTTCCGGGCCCATGCCCCAGAAAATGGGATTCCAGTTAAATGTGAGTGCTCAGCTGTTGAAGATCGGGGTCCAGGCGCTTGCCGCTGTGACTGGTCAGAAACCAATAACCCCATACGTCCCGAAGCAGCATCTTATGGATTAGCATCTCAATTAAGGATTTGAAGGCGGATTTCAAAAGAGGCAGGTGGTGATAATGAGCGGCTCCCGCGGCGTAGGTCACGATTGCTAGTTGGTAGCGGTAAGCGTCGAGCCATTCCTGAGCTGGCTCTTGACTCCCCATATAGCGCCATTCGCCGTCCTTCTGCTTCGTCAAGTTGTAAAAGTGCCTCAAGTGGCCTGTCTGCTCACGTGAAAGCTTAGGGAACTGCAGAATGTATTTCTCATCAAGTGTCTCTGGGAAGTCTCGTTTCAGTGCTTCCAGGAAAATAGCGCCTCTCTGCACACCTCCTGCGCGGCTCGAGCTTTGCAAATAGGGTTAGCTAAGACCAAAATTTGACGTAGAATGGAACATACGTTGTAATAGTCGCAGACATGATGATGTCTTGATGTTGAAGAACGGTGGGCAAAAGTCCGGGCGACGGGGGATCTGTGTTTTGGGAAAGAGGATACAAGCTGTTTGGGGAGATTTGAGACTGTGGTTCCATCATGGATAGAGGGGAGTTATATAGTAAGAGGATAGCAAGCTTCTCGTCGATCCATGTACGGCCTCGGTCCGGGACTCCGGGTTTTGATCAGACGGGAGTCGGACTTATTCATAGTTGCGAGGGCGAGGGGGACCGCCAAGGGCTAACTTAGCTGATCCACCCAATTTGACATTAATCATAGAAGCATTTCATCAGTTCATCTCTGTGCGGTCCGGGTCCGAACTTTAATGAGACCGGAGTCGGACTTATTCGTAGTAGCGAAGGCGAGGTAGATCACCAAGAGCTGATTCGACCAACTTGACATTGGCATCGTAGAAGCCTCGGAATAGGCAATGGGCTAGGTTACAGTTATACTACGTGTAGAGAGGGGATGGAATTACTGTTCATGGTGTAATTAGAGTGATGAGGACATAGAATGGCTGAGAGAATGTACTGCGCTTAGTGGATTGTCTCCGTTTCGGGGGCGACGGTCTTGATCGGCAATTTGGAAATACCTGAAACATTGCCATTTGCTATTGCTCAAAAGTCCACAAACCACTGCTTCTCCGGGCCTTTGACCAAGCTATTGCCATCTCAAATTGCAAGGCTTCATTGGGAAGTCAGGTGACGGACGGTCCGACCAGATTCAGCGGTCCTATCCTTATCTACGCCACCTGATTCGCGGTGTCGGGATTTCTTATATACGAAAAGTGTCTAGAGCTATGAAGAGACCTAGCTAGCTTGAATTAAATATAAAGGCAACAATGAGTTACGAGTTTGGAATTTTTAAATAAATAAGTTAATAAGATTATTTACTAAGATTAAAACTTTATTTAAACTGCTATTATAAGCCAGCATATAAGAGTAGTTGTTTCTTATTGAATAACCAAGAATAAAGAACTGGCTAACCCTTTAACCGATACCCCGCTTTAAGATTTTTATAAAACCCGCAGCGAGGCCATAGCTAGTCGAGTTCTTTCCTTATTCCCTTAATCTCAGGTATTCAATCAACCAGTTTACTCCAGCTATACAAGCTCAGGTCCAGCCCTAGCACTAGTTAGTACACTCTAAATCATATGTTGGGGATGTTATACCTCAGGCTCCTCGACTTGACCCCTTGATACTTTTCCTTCTTTTCTCATTAGCTAGGCAGCCTTTTCTCCTTCTTCCGTGCGTGCACAACAATAATTTCTCTCACAGCTTGGGGAGTTCCTCCTACAAGTAGCGATTGGCAATAGTTTAGTCGTCTTTCACAATTCCTCTCCTCTAACACATCGGTAACTAGAGAAAGTCGAAGAAATGGCTGCGAAACGTAGGGCTCCGCGTTGGCGCGAACCCGTCGCACAAGACATCATGTTTAGCATCCCAGACGCCACACTCATCCTGCCCCTGCTCATCTTCGTGACCACTGTGCTTGTCCTCGCTCTCCTATGTGATAGACGAATGCTGCGCGTTGGCGCGCAGGAGCAACGGGACGCAAGGCGCAGCGCCGAGGAAGAGAGAGAAAAGCAGCGGCTCTTGATCCACAACGACTGCGAACAAGACCAAAACCATTTCAGCAGCATACTTCTGGTCATTCAGTCACTGAGACAAGGAGCGCCGCAGGCCTTTCAAAACAGTGACCAGTATCTGGACCTCCCGACGCCATGCCATATACACCAGTACACAGACCTCCCAACGTCGCTCCATATTCGGCTGCTCACGCGAGCCGGCGAGGAGCTGCCAGCCACGGGGAACGATCCAGACACCTCCGTCGTCTTTGACCTTGTCAGCGTGCTGCTTGACGACGTGGTCAACGGGTTTGTGGCTGTCTCATACTGCTGGGGCACTGATCCGCCGTCGAAATTGCTGCCGCTGAGTGACGGCTCGAGCCTCAAAGTCACGACCAATGTCGAGGACATTCTGTTGCACTTTTTCGGCCGAAGCGAGGAGAAGGAAGACAGAGGCAAACTATACCCTTGGATCGATGCCGTCTGCATCAACCAGAAGGACACACAAGAGAAAAATAGCCAGATCCAGCTTATGGACAAGATCTATGCAGGCGCGCAGCAGGTGAGCGTCTGGTTCTAGTATCGACCTCCAACCAGCAACGGCAACGGATAGTGTCCTAGAGATGGCATGTCGTTTACCAAGTCCGACTACATCTGTCTGTAACATTCTCACGGTGGACAACACGCTCATCGACAGCATCGTTGCCTGTGAGGCCGAGTTTCCCGGCAATTTGGCAGCAACTGCTTGGGACACACCGCAGACGGCTCTTGATTATTTCCAAGAGGGCTTGGATCTTGTGAAACGCGTTGTCAACGATAACCACGGCAGCGGCGGTAATTCCCTCTGGCGGAGGAAGAAGCACTATCCTACAGACGAGTCGTGCGAGGAGGTCCTGGCGTGTACGCTGCTTGCCAACAATGTCGCCTCCTCTAAACAGCCCAAGATGCCAGCTCGCGGCCGTGACCTGCTGGGCCAGCGCCTGCGGACGCTGCTCCGCCACCTGCGCCGGATCGTGGCCATGGGGAATGGTGGGGACAGCTACAGCCTAACCCTCAACCGCATTATGAAGACAGCCGAGATACAACGGCTGAACGGCCTGGCAAGCAACGGGCCATTAACGTATGGCGGGCATCCTCCGCAAGCTGTTTGTGACGCAGCGCGGCTATGTCGGCCTTGCGCTGAATGGCGTGCGAGTGGGCGACGAGGTGCGCCTAGTTCACGGCGCCGGTGTGCCGTTTATCACTCGGCCCTGTCCGACAGACGTTATGGGAACTACTAGTAGTGCTGAAGGAGCCCCCGTCCAGCGACAGCTGGTTTGCGAAGCATATATCCATGGCATTATGAACGGTGAGGCGATATCTTTTGAGAATGTTAAGAGAGGGCAGCTTACTTTGATCTAAGACATAACGAGTTTGAATTAATGGTGCGTTTCTTTAATAATTACATATTTCCTAAGGAACAAACTAGGTATACTAGGCTTATATTAGCGTTTGCTACTATCACCCACTCCAACTGCTATAATAGTATTTATTTCCTAATCTTTTGTCTTATAGCGTGATGGTTGGGTACAGCCGTTAAAAAACGGGTCAAGGCTATTCCTCGTGATGCTTGGGCCAGATATATCGGCGAGCCCACTTACGAACCCTCTTTCCAGTAGAATACACTATAATTCCCATAGCGCACAAGACACCGCAGATTATGGCGAGAATGTTCATAGCACCATCATAGCCAAGAGATTCGATCGATGGAACGGTCGCATAGCTCAAGCCAAAAGAGACAAAACCTCGACCAGCGCAAACAACAAGAAGAAGAGGCCCAGACTTGTTGGGGTAACTATCCATGACAAAAGTGACGCCGACTAGGTTCGCTCCGAGGAAGGCGAAGAAGCCGAGGTGATAAGAAGCGACGATGGCCATCCAGTGATAATCGCTAGGTGAGGCGGCGGCGTGGCCGAAGACGATGGCAGTCACTCGGCTCAACTTATTCTTCAATGTTGAGCCATACCCATTTAACAATGGATGAGGGCTTACTAGATCCATTCTCAGGGCACCCATTCAATATACCAATTCTAGCAGATGAGATCGGATGTGACTGGGCGGACTTTGAGAACTTGCTACAGAGATTGGGTAGTGAAGGTAGTCTGTATACTGGTGAAGAAGTAATGGTTATGGGCATTTAGCGTGAATCAAGCCCGAGATGCTGCTGTGTTTTGTTCCAAGCCTCCAATGTCTTTCGCACCTTAACCATGAGACCAGTCTGATGTGGAAATCAGCCCGAGATGGTCATCCTACTATTCAGGTCCGCGAGTTGAATGTCAAATCGTGATAGCAGCGTTGCCACCGCTTTGTGGATCTGCACAAGCGCAACTTGTCTCCCAATACAGAGACGCGAACCTCCAACAAATGTTAAGCCCGCTGCATCCATCTTTCGCAAGCGCTGTTGATAAGACTGTATATCTCCATGGTCTTCTTTCAGCCACCGTTCAGGGTTGAACCATCTATCCGCGCTCCATGAGCCAGCAGAAGAAGCATCACTTGTCGTTGGAGGGCTTTGCAGAATTCGTAGTCCTCAGTATCGAGTTCCACCTCTGAGTAGCATTCTCCGAGGTCCATTATCGCCGTCCGTCCACCGCTTCCGGTAATGTTCACATCGGCGCCGGCTCGGAGAAGGGCCTCGGCAACTTGCATGTTAGCCATGTACACGGCGAGCATGAGAGCAGTGCAAGTAGTTTCTGGCCCCCATAGATAATCCCAGGCGAGGCACAAGGAGTCGATTTCAAAACCAAAGGCCAGTAGCGCTTGAATGGTAGTTTCCAGCTTTGAAGAACGAGTGACCGGGCACCCACGCATTACAGGGCAATATATCTGCGAGATCTTGCTGATCCATCGAAAATCACCGGCAAGTAGATGGTGCAGTCCATTGCCTACCGGCACACAAAGGGACACCCCCGAGAGACAACGCTACCCATATGTCCTTGGTAAGCCGTTTCTTGTCGGCTTCGACAATGTTCGCAACGTTGACGCTGCTTCGTTATTGCTTCCGGTTGAGGACTGGAAGAAAAACATCTACCTCAGTCCGCGAAGACAGCGGCTTCAACAAGGTGACGAGTTTCAGATGGAAGACGACATGTATAGTGTGGGCGTTGTTCTGATCGAGATTGCGTTCTGGGCCTCGTTCCAGGACAAGTCGGCTGCCCAACTTGAGAAACTGGTCTGGCAGGACGCATCCCGGTCGGCACTCAAGGGCCCGGAGCAGCTGAAGAAAACATACATCTCTCTAGCTGCAGGCGCAGTCCCTCGAAAGATGGGGCAAAAGTATGCCAACATTGTCATGGCATGTTTAACGGGACTGGAGTCGGAGCAAGGCGACTTGAAGAGACTCGAAGATGAGGATGGAATTGTCGTAGGGACGAGGTACATGGTGGAGGTGATCAGCAAACTAGAAGAGATCATCATGTAACCCTAGTTTTCGGTGTTTCAAGGCATTGGGTTTTGGTGCCGTCATTGTGTCATATCACCTGGTAGCCAAGGAGCTATTACAGAATCAGATGCTACTTAAGGAGTTTGAGGATCGTTATCGTGGCCATGATTAATAAAACAAAGTCTTGGAATTTATGACAAGTCACCATATAAGTCAGAATTTCTGCCAATCAGGCCATGACAGCAGAGGCGGCCCAACGGTTCCCTTGCCGTATCCCTGTCAGGTCCGGGTTTATAATGAACCCCTCTTTCCAACGCGTCTTGCGTGACCCAACATGACTTTCGTCACCTCCACCACCGCCCCCTCCTGACCCCGATCGCTATCAAACTAAAAATGGCCGGAAGCACCCCAAAGAGCCGCTCTCCTCAGTCTCCCCGATCGCCATCGTCAGCCCAATTGCCCGAGCAGGCTCAGACGCTTGAACAGGCCCAGCTGCAGGCACTCGAGGCTGACGATCAAGCGGAAGAGGAGGATCCAACTCGGGGATCCGACGTTGATAGCTCTACAGCTTCCCTCTCGTCGAGCATTCTTGCATACCGCACTATCAATGGCAGGACATACTATAGCGAGAGAGGAAATGCCGCCTACTGGTTCGCGAGCCCTCCTCGTCAAGCTATGCCCGTATCTGACCTCTTGCCAGGGGCGCTAATGACGAACGCCAAAGCGAGACCATGGATATTGGGTAAGATCCTAATTTGACTATCGCCATATCGCATTTGCCTAACGAGCTTCTAGCCACCACATGTGGACGCTCGCCCAGGATGGAATCCTTCACCAGGCCCCTCTAAAAGCCGATATCCAGGTAAGTCGAGGCGATTCTATCTAGTCTTGGACATATTTCTAAGCTGATGCTCGTCATCAATTAGAAAGCCCTTGATATCGGGACCGGAACTGGTACGTACAAGCACCTCCAGCCTTTAATGTTGAGTTGCTATTTACTGATCACCAAACCACTACAGGTATATGGGCCATGTGAGTTGGGCTATGACTGACTCGTTGATTTGTCCCGCCTTCCTGACAGCTTAGTGATTTCGCCGACGAGTATCCCAGCTGCGAAGTCATCGGCACCGACATCTCTCCTATTCAGCCTGGTTGGGTCCCTCCTAACTTGAAGTTGTAAGACGCCTTACCGACCAATATGATCCATTTCTCATTGCCAACTAGCGAAATCGAAGATTGCAACCAGGACTGGACGTTTGACGCGGAGTCATTTGATTATGTGCATATTCGCTATCTACACGGAAGTATTCCTGACTGGACCGAGTTGTTCAAACAGGCCTACCGCGTCCTTAAGCCGGGTGGCTGGATCGAGAGTTTTGAGCCTTCGCCAACCGTCACAAGTGATGACGGGACTGTTACGCCAGATTCCGCTTTGGGTCAGTGGGATCAAATCTTTATCAAGGCTTCTAAGAAGATTGGTAATGTCTTTACTGTGGTTGGGGATGGAATCCAGAAGTCGTCTATGATAGAGGCTGGATTCGTCAATATCCAAGAGTGGAATGGAAAGGTAAGCAACTATATAGGCCCTTACTCCTAAAGAAATGTACTAATGGTATTCCTCGTACTACAGTGTCCGCTAAGCCCGTGGGCCAAAGATCCCAAGTTTAAGGAGATAGGCCAGTTCGGGGAGGTCTTTGGTACACAGGATCCCGAGGGCCTTATTAACTTTACTGCTAACTTTTTGGGCTGGTCGCTGGAAGAGGTTACTGTATACCTTGCTCGTTTCCGCAGTGAGCTTAGAAACCGCAAGATTCACCCATATGTCTTGCTGAAGGCTGTTTGGGCACAGAAGCCGCTTGATGCTCCTGAGCCACTTGCAGCTGATTAGGCACAAGGTCGGACGGAGTCGCCTAGGGGAAGGGCCATCAGTTATTCGATTGTGTCGTGAGACAGAGCCGGCGATGGATCACAGCGAAGGCGAGAGTCAGTCACCAAAGTATCTTAGTACTCGCATGTGAAATAAAATACAGTGACTCCCTTATCGGAAGTAGGGAGGGCGTAATAAAGTCTAAAGCATATATCTCTATGGTGTGGAGGCATGAAATTTTATACTGCTAACCCTAACCCGTAGCCTGCCATAAGTCTCCATCCTATAACCGAGCCTGAGAAGACAGTCTTTATTCGACCCAACTCGTAACTCTATCATTCCGCTCGCCAACAACAACAGTAACTTGTCGGTTGCCGTTCTCCGTAATCTTGTCCCTATGACGATCCAGAAAAGCAACCGCAGCATCTTCACGATCAAAATCGAATGCCTCAACGGCCTTGTAGCGATACCATGATCCACCAGAGAACTGGTCTGAGGGTGGAGGGTTGCAAAGGCTGAGGGTGTCTGAAAAGGCGAAGTAGTCTGGCCCTATCATCTAGTCGAGATATTGTAGTGTTATGGCAGCCAGTGAAAAGCGACAGCACTCGAGTCTCTTATTTACTAAGTGTTTTCTACGAGAATCTGATGTTGTGTGGGATTGGGTCTCATGAGGTCATGATGTGCTCCTTTTTCCTGTATACAGCATTCTCAAAGCAAGGAAATACACAACTTCACGATTCCGTACAAAAAATAAGTAAAAGCGACCAGGTACATTCAAGCACCTGGAAAGTAGCTCGCGCCGGCTCTCTCCTGTATGTTCAACATGAACTTAGGCGTGGTGCGAGATAGTTGGTCCCTCATAGTGCTTCCGTGCGTAGACAATCCAGTTCAGAACTGCCAGTACAAATGTCACAAACAGAACAACACTAGCATAATCTTTATTTTGTCAGTGTGTCCCAATTATAAGAGCCGGTAGTGAGAACTTACTCATGCTTGAGCCCGTCGTTGGAAAAGTCGGCGGGAAGTTGAAGAAGATGATCTCGATGACCGAAAAGATTACCACCATCATGTTTGCAGTCCACCCCACCCAGTTGGGAAGCTGGATGAAACGACCAGGGGGCAGAACATCCGCAGACCGTTTCCGAAGCATCAGAAGGAGGGCCGGGATGGAGAATGAGAGCATCTGAAGGATGATGCTGGATCCTGCGACGGCGTTGAAGGCCACGGAAGAACCAAGGTAGATGCACCCAAGAATGAAGACGATGGATGCGTTCGCTACAAGGCCCCATATAGGTACTTGGAGTTTCGGGTGGATAGCAGCGAGATGCCTTCCGCCAAGCAGGCCGCCGTCTTGGGCAAAGGCCCACGTCATGCGAGATGCTGTCTGGACGATGGCATTGATGGCGAACAAGGTGAGGATGAACAGCGCTGCGAGGAAGACGGTGGCGGCTGTCGTGCTCCGGGTTGCTTGGCGCCAAAGGGCATAGATTGGTATGCTGATCAACACCACATCGTTAGTATAGAGATTAAAGTTGGAGGTCTGGGTTGTGGCCTAGTTTCCTTACTTCGTATGAACCAGCTCGTCCAGGTCAGTGATGCCATAGCACATGGCGATGCTGAACGCCACTCCAGTCACGGACCCCATGATGCTTGTGGAGATCAAGGCTTGAGGGATGGTCTTCTCGGGGTTGAAGCACTCTTCAGCAAGGTGCATCGCGCCATCTAACCCGAGAAACATGACGGCGGGTGTCACCAAGCCAGTCAAGAATGTGACTCCGTCAGGCCAGCCAGCATTGTTCTCGAAATTGTTCCAAACAAAGGACGATGGCTGCTTATCGGCACGAACCAAGCATGTGACGGATATAGTGAGAAAGGCCAAGAGGCTGAGAAAGACTGCTTTGGTCAGCCAGCTTGTCTCTGCAACGGAGTACTGACACTTACATCCAACCTCGTGGATCCAGATCGTCTTTTTAAGAAGCAGCAAGTTGTAAATATGTATGGCGATATTGAGAGCTTGGAAAACGAGAAAGTAGTGCCAGTTCTTGGGGGTGTAGTCATTGGAGTAGTAGGCCGGGAAGGATAGCAATATTTGGCTTGCGAGAATGGTAACCGCGCCGGCGAGAAAAACCCATGAGCATGTCCCAGCAAAGCCACAGACATACGAGATGCCCCTGCTCAGTCTTTTCGGCGCGAGGATGGAGGAGAAATGATACTGCCCTCCGGCTGTGGGATACACACTGGCCAACTCCGCAAGCGTGAGAGCAACGGCAAAGTACACGGCAGCAACAACTATGATTCCGTAGATGACGGTGAATGTTCCACCGGCCGAAATGCCGACGGCAAAGCTCGAGGCGAGAGCGGCCCAGCTGTTGCAGATGTTGAAGGCCAGCGAGACCATGCTCAGCCCGCTAATATCGCGTTTGATGTGGCCCGTGGTTCCGTACGGGACGACTGTTGTCTCCCTGGAGGTGCTGATCTGGGTAGAAGGCCGACGCTCCTGGGAGCTTTTGGGGGAGAATTTGTCCTTGACGGGAGAGGTCATGATGGGGAGGAAGATAAGTCTTAGGGTTACTTGACGGCTGCCATTGACAACAGCGTACGAACAGTAATATAAGTACTTTGTAGCAGGCGCGTACCGTCGTCGACGGAGGCCGTCCTTACTGGCGAGGTGTATCACGACGAAACCTTATCTCGTGCATGTTCTGATGGCTTGCCTTGTTGAACCTAGGGAGCCGATAATAGAGTCGACAGCGATAGAATGCGGAAGAATTACTCTATCTATCAGCAGAGGCTTCACGGGGATGATTAGCTATCTTAAGGGAGCGGCAAGGGGGAGGCTATTAAGGTAGAATTGCTTGATTGGCCCTCCGAGGTTGCGGCAGAATTACCAGTCTAAGTTAGTCGATGGGACCATGTCTGTTGACGCCGTTGATAAGGCAGTATCCGACACTCAGCCATGCCTTGCCGAAAATTAGATGCTGATGCAACTTGCTGCGACCGATATGCTCCATGTCCCGGCTTCTCCGAGGAGCAAGTCTGAGGTGCATCCCCGCTTGCAGGCATCAGGGGGTATGCCTGGCTTTTCATGTCTTGATGCCGAAGGTCACTGCCGAAGGCCAAGCCGCTTGATGATCCATGCTGTGGGCTGCTGGAGACAGGAGCGAAGTGGTCATTCTTAGCCAAACACCTCATACAGATGATGTTGCAAGAGATAGAACGCGGGGAGGGTGGACGCCGGCGAGTCGGATAGGGTTTTTACAGCTGGACTCTGTGGATGAGTTACGTTACAACCGTTTAAATTTTACAAATAATGAAGATCGACGTTGGCCGTGTCAATCGTTAAATAGGACAATTGATCTTGCATCTCTGTCGTATCTCCGACCGCCTACTTCACAAACTACTCGTACTCTACTTGAATGTATCTCCTCTCAGCCTTGAAGTCTACAAGAATATGCCCGCCTCCACAACCCCAGTCGAAGATACCCTCAGCCCCAGTGGCCCTGTCCCCCTCATATTGGATGGCAAGCAAGTCCATCTGGATGAAACTTTCGATGTCATTCGTCCAGATTGCCCATAAATCCAGCAATGCTGGTGTTGCTCAGGCCCTGTCCGCTGTTCGCGCTGCAGCTACTGCGTTTGACTCGTGGAGCTTGACTCCTCCTGGGGAGCGCCGGCAAGTCTTTTTGAACGCGGGCAGAATTATCGATCAGAGGGCGTCGGAGCTCAAGACTTACATGAAGGTCGAGACGGGTTGTGACGAGGCATGGGCCAACTTCAACGTGCATGCCGCCAAGGGGCACGTCCTCGATTGCGCAGGAAGGATCGCGGCCGTGGAGGGAAGCATCCCGACTCTTGATGACGCCAATGTTGGAGCTCTTATCGTCAAGGAGCCGTATGGAGTTATCTTGGCCATGGCACCATGGTGAGTCTCAGAGACTCAAGATCCCTGGCTTCTACTGACATCAATAGGAACGCACCGTATGCGCTAGGTTTCAGAGCTGTCATTTGGGCCATCGCCGCTAGCAACACTGTGGTCTTGAAAGGCTCGGAGCTTAGCCTTTGTTGTTACTGGGCAGTCTGCTCGGTCCTCGAAGAGGCTGGTCTTCCCAGCGGTGTCCTGACCTACATCACTTGCTCCCCAGCAAACGCCCCGAGTGTCACCAGGGCCATCATCGATAGCCCCAAGGTCAAAAAGATAAACTTTACCGGTAGCACCGCCGTGGGTCGCATCATTGCACAGATGGCAGCGTCCAACCTGAAGCCTATTCTGCTGGAGCTCGGTGGGAAGGCTCCTGCGATTATCTGTGAGGACACTGATCTCGACGTCGCAGCCAAGGAGTGAGTGTTGGGTGCCTTCCTACACTCTGGCCAGATTCGCATGAGCACCGAGCGCATCCTGGTTCAAGAGAGGGTCAAACAAGAGTTTGGGGAGAGGCTGAAAGAGCGGGTGACCCGGGTGTTCCCTTCCTCTGGTCCCGCGCCAATTCTCATCACCAGCAATGCTGGGTTGTCGGAGTGGCTGAGGACTAAGAATATCACGTATGATCTCTAAGTACACAGCCTAGGTATATAGCACTCACACCGGGATACAGTTGACAATGCTCCCCGTCACTGATGTAGATCGTAAGTAAATGTCTCGAAAAGTGAAGCACTCACGTACCTTTCTCACTCCACTCGAGCCAAAGGGCGCCCGGATCATTATCCCTGATTTCCCAAACGTGGTGCAGACTCCCAATGAGCTTCGAGTGCTGGTTGAACCAGTACCCAGTCGAATGCAGCCGACCCATCAGGGACTCCAGTCGCTCTCGCGCTGACATGTCAACTGCCTCGCATCCAGCGGTGTAGAGTGGGAAGACGACGTTGTTTAATGTGCGAGAATGCCTGTCGATGTTGCCGAGCTGTTCGCAGATGTTGTTCACATGGCGGCGAACACTCTGTGTGGTCCAGGGCAGGTCTCTCACTCGAGTATAGTAGAGGAGAAATGCTGCCGAGTATATCGCTTCGTTGAGTTTCACGAGGTCTGCGTGTTCCCACACTCCCTTCTCCCAAGCAGCGAGGTCCAATTCCCTCGCGGTTAGCAAATCCTCTTCCAGCTTGCTGGCCTGCTGGTCCCAAGCGTCCTCAGATCCCAGCCCGAGAGCGACTTTGTGCCGCTTGCGCTCTCGTATTAGTCTCCCTATTTCGAGTAGGGGGTTGATCAACCTATGTGAAAAGGTATACAAGGGATGAATAACCCAAGAACCGAATTGCTTGCTGAAATCTGTCTCTAGCTCTCCTCCATGGAACTCTATGACATGGTCCCCAAGGCTAGCTGGGAGGTCGATGGAAGTTGGAGAGCAGTGTGTACAGATGTAAGACCAGCGAAGTAGATGCAAGACGACCTCATAGTTGGCGTCAGGCTGGCCTTGTGCTTGGGACTCAGCCATGAAGGCAGCCGCACTCCGAGCCAGTGCGAGCAGATTAGTCTCTCTCTGAGTATCCAAGAGTGTTAGCAGAGTTGCAGTGGCAATCGTCTCGATGAGGCTTTGGGGTTTTCCATTGTCACCCAATCGACTGACACACAGAGCTTCTGAGGATTGCTGTACGAGCTTCGACGCCCGAGTAGCAAAGACAGGCCGTTCGGAATGCTTGCTATACAGAAAGGCCGACAACCCTAGAACAGCAAGCCTCAGTGGCACAGAGTAGACCGCCATTGATGCTAAGATGGTCTTGTAGGGATTCTCAGATGCTCCCAGAAATCCCGTGGTTGTGGGTTCCCAGCATTGGAACATTTGACTCCCGCGCTCAACAAAGTAGGACCACAGGAACCTATCAAGGGGAGACTGTGATAGCTCGGATGGGAGTGGTATGAGCGAAGCAGCGATCAAATGTGACGGGTGATATTGATACCGAGAGAGAGTTTTTATTGTTGTGGCGTCTTGGCTTGAACAATCTTGATGTTCCGTTGACAGGACATCCTCTGAGTCAAGGTTGGTGAAGCGATGATGATCCCCTTCTATACAAGTCGATTGTAGCTCAGGGGTGGAAGCCACCGGGAAGTCCATCGGTAGGCCGAGGCTTAAAGGCTCCAACAATGAGCAGTCGGTGTTGGGCAGGGGTGAGAACTCAGCCACCTCATCCAAACCAAACGTGTCCCTGGAATCAAGGCTCAACCCCGGGTTTGGAGAGGTTGGATTAAGACCGGAACTTGACCATTGTTCCTTTGTACCGCCTGTGAGTGTTATTCAAGAGCTCTCGCAGTAATGGCCAATGCCTACCTTGTCGCTTCCATTGCTTGAATGTGCGCAACTCACACACTTTGTTTCGTTTTTCGCATTGAGAGCAGGCAGGCTTCCTCTGATCGCACTGAGAGGTCTGAGCGGTCGGCCATTACTGGGGTACTGGTTGCACTACCTTGCGTTTGCTCCTCATGCACGATAGGCAAGCGCCTTGATTCCGTTGAGGCTTACGTGATGACATGTGAAGAGGATGGATCCAGCCAGTTTTCGATATGTCAGAAGAAATAACAGTAGATGGTAATAGCAGATGAAAGGGGTAGGTTTCGTTATCTGCGGAGTTTCCTACGTCAACAACGCTGACGTTGGTCAGCGGCTAAGCATTCCGGCCAACTAACCTGTTCTAGCTACGTCGGGAACCGCGGTTGCCGCAGACGTCGTCACCCCAAATCATGACAAGGTTAGACCGTCTGGTACGACTGACGAGCCTGTCACGCCTGCGGTAGAATTACTCGATGGAGCTAGCTCGCTGCTAGCGGCGCGATGACACCCCTGTGGGACTACGGAGGTGGTCCTCCTCGGAAGGGTCCAAGACTGCTCAACCTCAGCCTCGGTCTTTCGGACTACCGGTATTTCGGCCACCGGGATGCTTTTGCCTCAACATTCAAGATAGTTTGGCGACAGACCTGACCTGCTCTAGAGATTTATCTACTCAGCAACCTTTTCCCCTGATCAGGAAATACTACCGCGGTGGCTGTAGAAGCATCTGTTCTGTCTAAAGCCTTGTTCTAATCTGGAAATACTGCCGCAGGCCTCAATGTACATAATTCATATAATTAACGTCGATACCATATATTAGGTGCGTTGGTACAGCGTCTGTTGATATCTGTTCATCCTCTCGAGATTAACAGCAATCTGACACAAATATCACGGCTAAAGCTCTTGCAACAATGTCTCCTTCAGCGACGAAGAAGACTGTCCCTGAGTTCTCTCCGAGAGTCAAGGAACTGCTTGATCTCGAGGAACAATATTCTGCTGGTGGTATATTTCCACTTCCAGCATTCATCAAGAGCGGGCAAGGCTCTACCCTAAAGGTATATCTTTTCTGATATCAGAGCTATTCGCGACGCTAAATCATTCCAACCAGGATGTCGACGGTAGAGAGATCTTGGACTTTGTCTGCATGATGAGTGCGACAAACTTGGGGCAGAGTCAGCCAGTGGTTGTTGAGGCCATGCAGCGAGCAGTGCAAGAGAGTAAGTTCAGGTTTGGACCCTGTTTGTTGACTCGATCGATGGCTAACATGGCCAACCCAATAGTAACTCTCGCAAATATTGCCACAAAGGTAGCTGAATGGCCTGAGTTCTGCAAAGAAATGTGCCAGAGGTTCGGATACGACAAGATGGTCGGAATGGTCTCCGGCACTGAGGGCGCAGATTCAGCCATCAAGTTTGTCCGGAAATGGGGCATCAAGGTCAAGGGGATCAGACCTGCCGAAGTACTCGTTCTGGGCGTTTCTGACAACTATCACGGCGTTGCATCAGGAGTCTGGCCCATAATGAACGACATGGGACAAGCGTCAGGCATGTCGGTCCTCTCCCCTTTGTATTTTTCTCCCAAAGAGATCTGGGCGCAAGTGTAGTTGGACAATTGCTAACAGTAATCTTTAGACTACGGTATTACCAACGAGAACCTTAGAAACACCCACCCTGACACGGGCAAGCTACTACGCTACGGCTCCGTGCAGGACTTTGAAGAAGCGCTTGATGCCCATCACGGCAGGATCGCCGCCGTCATTATGGAGTGCATCCATGGCAAGAAACCGTGCGTCCCCTAGAATCCCCGACCTCTACTAAAACTAATGGCCTAGAACATTTGAGGAGGAACTGAGCTTCGCTATCGGGGTGAGGAAGCTTTGCAAAAAGTACAACATCCTCTTCGTCGCCGACGAGGTTCGGATGGGCTGCGGGAAGACAGGCAAGTTCCTCTGCTCAGACTGGATGGGCCCTGAAAATAAGCCCGACATTGTCGTGATGGGAAAGTCGATCACAGCCGGCGCATATCCAGCTTCATACATTATGGGCAAGGCTGAGGTGATGGACCTGATTGGTGGCTACGAGGCTGTAGCAACCTTTGGCATGGCGCCGCAGGCAATCGCTGCGACTCGTGCTGCTCTGAGCGTCATGAACAGCGAGAAGCTTGTCGAGAGAGCTCAATGGATCGATGCAGTCTGGAAGGAAGAGACCAAGTCGTGGAACTACCCGTGGGTCGAGTACATCACCAACAGGGGTGCCGATATGGGCATATTCCTCAATGAGACGGAAGACGGGAGGATTACGGGGCGGAAGTTTGGGATGTTGTGCTACCACAAGGGATTACTCTGCTATCCTGATGGAAACCGCATCAGGTTAGGTGTTGCACTTAACATTACGGAACGGGAGTTCCGCAAAGGTTTGGCCATCTTGAAGGAGGCCTTAGAGGAGGTTGGAGAATACGACGATATCAACACTGGTCCGCCAATGAGAGGCATTCGCCCGAGCATGTAAGGTCTAGATGATTCTAAGATAAGCCTAAGCTACTCTCTATCTCTTAAGCTAGCAAAAACCTCCGCTTTATACCTTAACCCATTGTTATTACTATAATAGATTGTAGTATTAGTATGACTATATATATTATAACCTTATGCCTTAAGTACTTCTTACTTAGAGAAGATTTAATATTAATTAAAATATCCCTTATAGAAATAAATATAATTAACTTAGGCTCTTTTTTTAATTTTAATAAAGGTTTTTATTAGCTTAAGAAATAAAAGTAATAATATATTATATTAATATTTATTTATATATTAGTTATAAATATAATATAACTTATTATAAGGCTATTATAAGTAGTATAAGGTAAAGCAATTATAATAAGTAATTATAACTACTTATAGATCTTTTTAGCATAATAATTAATTAAGTTTAATATATTAAAATAAGTCTTTACTTCTTTATAATTAATAATTATAATTATAAGTCTTTTATAATATATTAGGGCTCGGCGAGCCTATAAGTTATATATTTAATCATATAATTATCTAATTAAAAAGAGCTTCTTTTATTATAGCTCTTAGCTAATTATCTTATCACCTATGAAAAATATCGGCTAAGCTACTAACGTTTTTTTTCTATAGGAGGAATTTTTTATGCTAATAGACTATAGGGCAGCTAATATTTTTTTTCTTAATTAGCTAATATTTTTTAAAAAAGAGGGTTCTTATAAGGTTAAGGCTCTATAAAAGAGATATATATAATTTTATACTATAAAGATTTTAAAAATAAAGTCCTTTTTCTTATATCTTATTTTTTTATTTTTCTAAAATTATTTAAAAATAAAAAAAAAGAATTTTAATAAGGTAATTAATATAATTAGCGCTATATTAAAATTCCCTAATTACTATTATAACCTAGCTACTTAGCTATATTAATTACCTCGCTAGTTATAACTAAGGTAATTCCTTAGCTAATAAGCTTTAATCTCTATTCTTCCTCTTTTATTTACTTTTCTATAAAGACTCTAATCTTTCTTAATTATATATTTTTAACTTTTATTTTTATTTATATCTTAGTTACCTATAAGCCTTATAACTATAAATTATTTTACTTATATCTCTACCTTTTCCCTTTTAATTTATAAGACCTATAAAACTATAATTCTTTTTAATTAAATTTAATAATACCTTTATTAATAGTCTTATTAGTTTTCCCTCTAAGAGATTAAGCCTACCCTAGAATAAATTATTAAGCTTAATTTTCTTTAGGGCTAAAAAGACCTTATAAAGCTCCCTAAGCCTATTCCTCTAGGCCCTCTTATCTTATAACTTAGAGAGCTTATATAATAAGGCTTTTATTATACCTTTAAGCCTAGTTACTTCTATATTAGCTCTAGGCTATAGCAAATTAAAGAATACCTTTAGGTTTTTTATAAGATTTAATAAAAGGGCTAAAAAGGCTAGCCTTCTAAGGTAATAGCCTTATAGCCTTTTATAGCTACTAAAAGCTATTAATAAGCTAATATAGCTTATTAATAGTTCTTTAAGTAAGGGCCTTATAATAAATACTTTAAGGTCTTATTAAAAGGTAATAGCTCTAAAGCCCTCTCTCTTTTAAAAGCTAAGGCTACCTTTAAGGCCTAAGCCTTAGCTATTAAAAGTAAAGAGGCAAAGGCTATAAAGTAGCTTAATAACTTTATTACCTCTAACCCTTAGCTTTAAAGGCTAAGATTAATAAGGTATTTAGCTAATTTTAATAAAAAAAAGAATTTCCTAAGAGAGCTATTTTTTTTTAACTTTTATTTAATTAAAAAATCTTTAAAAAAAACCTCTAAGCTAAATTACTTTTTCTTTTTATAAGCTTTTAAAGAACTTCTATAAAAAGCTATAAGCCTTATAGCTTTTAATAAGATTCCTTTAAATACTCTCTTTAAGGTTAATTAATAAAATACCTTATAGCTAATAAAAAAGCCCTTTAGCTATAGATATAAGAAGGCTATATAAAACCGCTATATTATAATAATAAAGTAACTTCTAATTTATACCTTTTATTACCTTAACCTAAAGCCTATAAAGAAGCTATTTTTTAAAGTAAGCTAATAATAACTAACTAGCTATTAAGCTCTCTTTAATAACCTTAATAACCTAAAAGAGGCCTAGCTCTTAGCTAGAGGTAATTTCTCTAGCCCTAAGGTTATAGAGCTCTATAGGGGGTTAAAAGAAAAGACCTTAGCGCTTTTTATCTTAATCTTAGATTATTAAACTAAGGATAATAAGTTTAATAATATTATAATTTCTTTCCTTATTATACTTAGTATAACCCTTAATAGCTCTTAGCTAAGCTTTAAGACCTTTACCCCTTTTCTTTTTACCTTAATATTTATTTCTAGGCTACTTATCTTATAAGAAGTAGCTAAAAAAAGAGATAAAGCTATCTAGTAATATATTAACCTTAATAGCTTTCTTCTAGAAGCTTAAGAAGCTAGCCTTAATTACTTTAAGCTAATATAATAGCTTATAATTAAATATATATTAAATAACTCAGCTAGGGCTAATATAACCCCTATATAATTTATCTTTTAGCTATATAGCTATAGAATAATTACTAAGGCTAATATAGCCTAGCCTAGCTATATTAGCTAGGAAGGAGAGACTATTCTTTATAGAGGTAACTAACTTAGCCTTCCTAGCCTATAGTATATATTATAAGCTACCCTAGATAAAGCCTAGCTTTTTTTCTTCTAGGGGCTTCTTATATAAGAGAGCTATACCCTAGAGAATAGCTAGCTAGCCTTAATACCTTTTATCCCCTAAGACTCTATCTAAGATAACCCCACTAATAATTTAATAAGTTATTCCTTTATAGATAGTCTCTATAAAGTAGCTAAGGAAGGTATTAAGAGTTAGCTTTTTTCCCTTATCTAAGAAGACCTTTTTCTTAAGGCCTATTAATTTAAAAGCCCTAATAGCTCTTCTATAACCCTAGAAGCTAGGGCTATATCTTTTTATAGCTAAAGCATTAAGAAGCTACTTAAGCTATTAGCCTTCTTAATTTACCTAAGTAGTGGTTTTCTAGCTAAGTTAAATAAGCTCTTAACTCTCTAGTATTATAATACCGCCGCAGGGGGTACTTATAATATCTTCTTAGACTAAGGGCTAATTATATTAGTTATTAATATTTATAAGGGCTTTTTTAAGTTAAAAAGACTTAAGGTTATTTATTACTTTCTCCCTTAGGAGATTAATACCTTTTTAGTCTATTATTTCTAGCTTATATTGCCCTTTTAGAAAGCTATATAAGCTAACTTTAACCTTAGCTCTTAGGGCTCTTTTTCCCCCTTTCTCTAGAAGACTTCTAGCTTAGATAGCGATAAGGCTTCTAGTAAGAAGGTAAAGGCCCCGGGGAATTACCCCTAGTTATAATAGCTATAGGCCGAGCTAGGCTTTTATAGCCTTAGAAGCTCCCCCTTTGCGGCCCTAAGGGGTAGCTAGGCTAAAAGCCCTAGGCTATATATAGGGCTTATAACTAGCTCTTAGAATTCGGCTAGGCTTAGCTAGGTCTTAAAGCGCTAAGGTAAATTAGCTAGTATTAAGTCTCTAACTATTAGTAACTAGCGGCATATAGCTATCGCCCTAGGCCGCTATTATATCTATAATATAGCTATTATTAGCTAGGGGCTATATAGTAAAGTTAACTATAGAGATAGCGAGAGTAGCTCTAATAAAGAGGGCCCTAAAGAAAGAGATATTATTCTCTATAGGTAAACTAGCTATAATAATATAACTTTTAACCTAGTTTATAGCTAATAGCTTATAAAGGCCTACTTTAAGACCTATTAATATAAGTAGAGCTTTTAGCTCCTTAGTAAAAAATAATACTTCTTACTTAGTTTCCTCTTTGCCCCTAGCTTCTTAAGGGTAACTATCCCCTTAGGCTTAAAGAGGGGCCTAGCTATTATTAACCTTAAGTATTTCTAATAGCTTTAAGTAGCCCGCTAGAAGTAGCTATATAAGGTTAACCTTAACCTTAAGCTATAAAGGCTACTTAGCTTTAATATTACCTTTTAGTAGGGCTAAAAGCTAATTTTAAAGGCTATTATAAATAATAAGAATTTAATCTTAGCTATTATACCTATTAGTAGTAATAAAAGCCTTTTATTTTAATTACTAGTTATTAGCTATTTAGATAATATAATTATAGTAATTATACCACTAGTCTTACTACTAAGTAACCTCTTAGACTACTACTAAGCTATAAATATCCTCGCTACTTAGTAATAAGCTAATAGGGCACCTAGGGGAGCTTTTATTATCTTTATAACGCCTAAGTTAACTATAATAAAGTAATTCTAGGCCTATCTAAATAGCCTCTAGGCCCTAGCTTAGCTTAACCGCATAATTATAAATAAATATTATATAATTCTAAAAGGTAGCCCCTAATTTAAGCTAAAACTAAGGTAACTAGGCCTATTAGCCTTACGAGGTATATAGATAGTATACCTAATTATAATATTACTTATAGCTAAAAAAAGTAAATTCCTAGGCCTAGTTTATATTAAGGCTAAAGATATTACTATCTTCTAGGCTCTTATAACCCGGCCTAATATTAGCTATAGGGTAATTAAGTTTTCTTTACTTCTTAAAGAGGGCTATTTATTATCTACTAAGTATACCCTAAGGTAATTACTTAATAATAAGCTTACCTTTTACCCTTACCTAGCTAAAGCTATAATTTATTATAAGACTATAATTATAACTAAGGCCTTAGCCTAAGCCCTAAGGTATAATACTTATTATAATAAGGTTAATACTTAAGATAATAAGGCAAAGCGCCTATAGGCTTAGATATAAGGGTCTTAGGAGACCCTCTATAGTAATAGTAAGGTTATAGTTATAATTAATACTCTTAGCCTTAGCATTAATATCCCTAATATTAGGGTTATTATATACCTTAAGATATTAAAGAGCCTTATAGATTATAGGCAATAAAGCGGCTATATTAATTAAGATAGGCTTCTTAGCGAGGCTATTACCCTTAGGCCCTTATAAGGCTTAGCCTAAAAAGCCTAATCTTCTAAGTTCCTAAGCATAAATAGTAAGAAATTTTTCTCTACTAGCTAGTACTATAAGATAGCCTTAAATAGGGCTTTAAATAGCTAAGCTAGCCGGTAAGTATATAAGGCAAGGGAAAAAAAATATAACTTTTGCCTAGAGAACTTACCTCTAACTATAAAAAAAGGCTATACCTTAGAGAGCCCTAAAGAGAGGGATCTTAGGCTTAGAGCTTTATAGATATAATAGATATATATTATAATAGCTACCTAGGCCGAGAGGGAAAAGGCTAACTTTAAGACCTTCTAAAGGCTGCTTTCTTAGTAGCTCCTTTAGGGCTACCTTTTCTATAAGCTTAATAAGCTAAATAGGCGGGACTATTAGCTATTAAGTTATACCTAGGCCGTTTCTTTTAGCCATAAGGATATATGCCTTAGCTTTAAGCTAACTAAGTCTATTACCTATTACCTAAGGTAATAAGATAAGCTAAGGAGCTTTAGAGCCTATGCTTATTACTTTATGCCCTAGGAGCTTTATAGCCGCTAGGAGGAAAACCTATAGTAAGGCAGCTAATAGCTAATCTAGGGGGGTAATTATTAATTTCCCGGGCTTATTATTACCCTCTAGAGCTCTATTATATTATAATAGCTATAACTAGCTAGCTAGCTATATAAGAAGCTTAGCTTTAAGGGGGAAGTTAATCTCCTTAGCTATACTCCTAAGTACTATTAGGTCTTATAGTCTTAGCTAGGGGAGAGGATCTCTTAGGCTAGCTATAATACTATCTAGATCTATTATATCTATAAGGAGCTAATAGAGGCCTTAAATATACCTTAGTATAGCCTAAGAGATACTCTAAGATAATTACTAGGTCTTAATTTTAGGTAGTATAATAATAATAATACCTTTTATACCTTTTAAAATAGCCCTAACTTCTTAGCCCTCTTAATTAATTCCCCTAGAGCCTAAGGTTTAAAGTATAAAAAAAAAAAATACCCGCCTCTTACCCTTATAGCTACCCCTAGTAGCTAAATAGCTCCCTATAACTTAAATAGCCCCCTATAGCCTATATACCTACCCTTAACCCTTAAAACCGCCCCTAGTAGCTAAATAGCCCCCTATAGCCTAAATAACCCCCTATAATTTTAATATAATTTCCTCTAAACCTACTATAATAAAAGCTTAAGCCTTAAGTTATCTATTATATATAAGGGCATAGAAACTAGCTTAAACTATTACGGCGCGCCTTAGTCGCTATATAACTCCCCTATTGCCCCCTTATAGCTATAAATAGCATATAGGGTTAATAGGCTTATCTAATAGTTAAAAAAGAAAGTCTTTTAGCTAGTTATAGCTAGGTATCCCTAGTAGCTATATACCCAGAGGAGCCAGGTTTATAGAGGCTAATTATAGCTATATTCCCCTTAGCCGCGAGGTATAGAGCCTATAAGCTTATATAAAGGGTTATATAATAATAATCTTAAAAGATTAGGTATAGTAGGGCTAGTTTAGTTATATAACCTAGGTAAATTATAAGTTATTTTTCTCTTACCTTATTTAGGCTATAAGGTAGCTTAGCCCTATAGGGTAGGCTTTTTTAGTTATATTACCCCTAGCTGCCTTAGGGCCTTTTTAGGCTACCTTAGCTCCTATTTATATACCTACCGAGGCTCTTATAGCTAGCTATACGCTAGACTAGGCTCACGGGTTACTTTTCCTTTTTGCGGGCTAGATTTACTATATAAAATTAAAAAAATCAACTTATAGCCTTAAGGCTTAAAAAGCTAGGCTTAAGAGCTATAAGGTAAGTTAATTCTCTTATTACTCTTTTATACCTTAGATTTTTACCTTATCTTATTTCCCTATATAATAGGTTAGCCCTATAAGGTAGCTTAGCCCTATAAGGTAGGTCTTTTTAGCTATATTGCCCCTAGCTGCCTCGGGGCCTTTTTAGGCCGCCTTAGCTCCCACTTATATAGCCACCGAGGCTCTTATAACTAGCCGCACGCTAGGCCGGGCTCGCGGGCCACTTTTCCTTTTTACGGGCTAGATTTACTATATAAAATTAAAAAAATTAACTTATGGCCTTAGGCCTTAAAAAGCTAGGCTTAAGAGCTATAGGGTAAGAAAGGGATTTATATATTAAATATTATTAAAAATATAATATAAATATAATAAAATATAATAATAATAATATTAATAATAAAA
>JAPPUR010000065.1:0-69595 GCA_027569015.1 Ascodesmis sphaerospora | reverse complement strand
AGTTATAGAATTTGGGATTTAAATAAACGCTAAGTTATAACTTCTAGAGATATTATTATTATAGAAAATAGCTTTCTAAATAATAATATTAAAGATAATAACTCTATAACCTTTAAAGAATTACCTTCTATAAAAGAATCTTTAATAAATAATAAAAAACCTTACTTTATAAATAATAAGCCTAAAATATTAGTTAAAATTCCTAAAAAGTTAGCTAATTTTTATAAGGATTTTAAAGAATACCCTAGTATAATAGCCTTAATAAATAAGGAAAATCTTATAGAACCTAAAAATTATAAAGATACTATAAGCTATGATTTAGCTTATAAGTAGTAAGAATCTATAAAAGCTAAAATAAGTAAATTAATTAAGTAAAAAACCTAGAATATAACTTTTTTTCCTAAAGAAAAAAAGCCTTTAAAAAGCCATTAGGTTTATAAGATAAAAACTAATAATAATAATAATATTATTAAATATAAATCCCATTATATAATTTAGGGTTTTAACTAAATTTATAGTATAGATTATAATAAAACCTATGCTTTTATTATAAGACCTAAAACTATAAGGCTTTTATTAATAATAGCTATAGCTAATAACTTCCTTATAAAATAATATAATATTAAAAATACTTTTATTAATGCTTATATAGATAAAGAAATTTATATAACTATTCCTATAGGCTTTAAAGAGTATATTTTAAAGGAATTTATAAAGAATTTTAATATTAAATATCCTAATAAAAATAAGGAAGAAATAACTTTAAAATTAAATAAAGCCTTATATAGCCTAAAATAAAGTCCTAGACTTTAGTATTTATTACTCTCTAAACTATTTAATAACTTAGGCTTCTACCCTATACCTTTTAATACTAAGGTTTTTATAAATAATAAGCTAAAAATAGCTATTATATATTATATAAATAACCTTATCTTTTTAGGGCCCTTTAAAAAAGATATAAATAATATAATAAATAATCTCTCTAAAGATATAGCTATCTAGGCTTTAGGAGATATTAAAGACTTTTTAAGAGTTAATATTATTATAGATAGAGAGAATAAAGGCTTATACTTTTCCTAAGTAAAATATATATATAATAAAATAAGAGAATTTAATAAAGAAAATATAGGAACCTCTAAAGTACCTATAAGAAATGCAAAAAAGCTTTTAAAAGCTAATATAAATCCTTCTAAAGAAGATATTTTATAATTCTAAAAAGAAATAAATTCCTTATTATTTCTAGCTATAAAAATAAGACCTAATATATCCTTTATAGTTAATATCTACTCTAGATTTTCTTCTAAACCTAATAAAAGCTATTTTAATACTTTAGACCTAATTTAGAAATATTTAAATAATTATCCTAATTTAGGTATATATTATAACTATAATATAGACTTAAATAGTCTAAATAGCATTATAAGAGGCTATATTAATGCTAATTAGGGTAGTAGCCTAGAAGATAGAAAATTTAATAGCGGTTATTATTTTTATTTATATAATAATCTTATAAGTTAGAAAATTAATAAATAAACTTACGTAGCAACTAGTAGTTATAAAGCCGAGTATATAGCCCTAAGGGAGGCTACTAAAGAAACTAAGTCTCTTAATTATTTATATAAATATATAAATAATAAGCTTTCTTTAAGTTATAATAAGTCTATACCTCCTATTTTAACTAATAACCTAGCTATTAAGTAATTAGCTAAAAATATAGGAAATTATAAGCGTTCTAAGCATATAGATATAGCTTATTACTTTATTAGAGATAAGTTAGAAAAAGGAAATATAAAGATTTTCTTTATAAAAAGTAAGGATAATATAGCTAATTTTTTTATTAAAAGTTTAGAGCCTAATAATTTTTTAAGATTAAGAGAATTTTTATCTTTAGAATAAATCCCTATAACTATAACCCTTATTTTATATAAAGGTTTTTTAGTCTTAAAAAACTTTTCCTTATATCTTAATTTTTTCCTTATATATAGGTTTTATTAAGAAATAAATAAATAAGGTTTTTAATTTTTCCCTATATATATATAAAAGAGGTTTTTTCTTTTCTTCTTATAAAGAGTTTTATTTTATAAGAATTAAAGATATATACTAAGGCTATATCTTTAAGGGAGGCTATTAAAGACTTTTATAAGAAAGGTCTTTTATATAAATAATTCTAGGAAATTTAGCTTATAAGTTATAAGCTTAATAATTTACTACCCTATAATATATTCTTAACGCTTTCTAATAGTATGCTTATCTAAGCTATAGCTACTTAGATAAGCTAGATATCGCAGAGTTACCTAAACTTTCCTTCTAGGCTATTCTGGCCCTATAGGGTAAGTTATATGACCCGGACTTAGGACTTTATTTAAAGCCCGATAACTCTATTAAATCTATCTTTTCTATATAGGTATTTCTTATCCGGTTTCTAATATTTAGAATATAAAACCCTATAAGCTTTATCTTCTTTATGCTATAACTCGGCTACCTTTGATCTGATTTATATATACCCTATACGGTTAGATAGCCTCGGATAAGGGCTATCCGACGGTATAGCTTTTACCCGAATCGGGCTAATAGGGTCTAAGTAATTAGCTATAAAAGAATAGCCTTCTCTTAGAATAGTTTTTCCTTCTTAACTCTTTATATACTCATCTAATATAATTATAAAGACCACTATCTAGAAGCTGGCTTTCTACCCTATATGTCTATTTACTTTATGACCTACTTTTCTTTCTCTATAATTTGTTATCTAGCTAATTAGCTTTTTATAAAGACTAAATCCACTGCTTATTCTCCTCCTATCTCTATTACCTACCCTATAGTCTTTAAAGACTATATAGTCTCTATCCTTTAGTCTTTTATAATTATTAAATAAAAAATAGGTATATGATATAAAAAGTAAGAACTAAGATATAAGTTATATATATATTTTTTTAATATAGCTTTTTAAGAGCTATAAAGGTAAATATTAAAGCCTTATAGGGAGCTATAAGTTAGAGGAAAAATATATTAGGCTATTTTTAGCTATAAAGTAATTTTATATATAAAAAGGGAGGTTATAGCTATAGGTTAAACCTTATTATTATTTTTAAATAAGCCTTAATAAAGGGATTTTTAGGCTCTTTTATAAGTTATATTATTATTATTATTATTAATTAATTAATTACTTTTATTATTTTATATTATATTTACCTTATTAGAAAATATATAAGATTTCTTTTTTAAAAAGTCTTTAAAAAGTTTATACTATAAAATCTCTTTAGGCTATATAATTTAATATATTTTATTTTTTTAATAAATAATTATATAAAAAGACTTAAAGCTTTTTAATTAATAAATACTTAAATTATTTATTATAAATAAAGCTAATTTAAGCTTATTATTAAAGCTATTAATAATAAAATATAAAACCTTATTAATTAAAATTTATTAAGTCTTTTAATTTAAAATATAAAGTTTTATTATTAAAATTTTTAAGATTTTAATAATAATATTTTAATTTTTATTTTAAATAATATAAAATTAATATATAATAAATAAATCTTATTAATTTAAATTTATTAAGATTATAATTTTTAAATATAAAATTTTAATTTTTAAAATTATTAAAATTTAATTATAAAAATTTAATTTTTATTTTAAATAAAATAAAATTATAAAATAAAATTATAAAATAAAATTTATAAAATAAAATTTTTAATTAAAATTTATTATTATTATTAATTATAATTTATTATTAAAATTATTATTAAAATTATTATTATTTATATTTTTATATAAACTAAGATATATATATTATATTTTATTAAATAAATTTAATTTATAAAATTTATTAATTTTTTTTTTATTATTAAGTTTAATATTAAGCTTTAATATTAATAATTTTTAAGTTTAAATTTTATTATTAGCTCTAAGTATTAATACCTTTAAGTAAACCTATAATATTAATAACTTTTATTTTTTAATAATAAGAGATTTATTATATTTTTTTTTTATATAAATACCTTAACCTAAGCTTATTATAATATTTATATTTATAATTATATAGCTAAATTTTAATTAATTATAATTTTTTTTTTATTTTTTTATTTAATATTATAAAAGGTATTAATATTTATAAAAAAAATTATAAATTATATTTTATATTAATTATTACCTTATAAGTTTTAAAAAAATTAATTATTTTTATTAAGAAGTTTTTTTTTTAATTTTTATTTAAGAATCTTTATTAAAAAAAGCTTTTTTTTAATATAATTATATTTTTTATAAATATAATAATAAAATAAAAAATAAAAATAAAATAAAAATATTATATTTAAAACTTATAAGCTTAATTTATATTAAATAATTTAATAATATATTTAATTTAATATTTTAAAGGCCTTTATTTAAAATTATTTCTTATAGCTTATTATAAGTATTTTTAATATTTTTTTAAAACTTATAAATTATTTTTATAAAATTATTTTTATAAAATTATTTTTATTATATTAAAAGCTATATTAATAACTATTAATTATATTATTTTTATTATTAAATTAAAGATTTTTATAAAAAATACTTATTATAATTTTATTATATAAAGCTTTTATTATTAAATATATTAAAAATTAAATAAAATATTTTAATTTTTATTTTAAATAAAATAAAGCTTTAAAATAATTATTAATTATAATAATTAATTTCAATTTAATAAATATTATTAATATAATTTTTTTTTATAATTTTATTTAAATAATTATTAAATCTTATAATATATTTATAAATAAAATAAAATAATTTAATAATAAAATATTTTTTTAATATAATTAAATTATTAAATTTAATAATTATAATTTTAATAAAAAAATATAAAAAATAAATATATTTATATTATTAATAATATTTATAACCTTTTTTATTAACTTATTATATTTATTATAATTAAATATCTTTATAAATTCTTATATAAAGTTTTTTTTTAAATATAAAAAAATTATAAAATAAATTTATATATATAATTATAAACCTCTCTTATAAAAATAAAATTATAAAATACTCTTAGGGCTAATAAGCTTAACTTAAAATATAATTAATTAAAAATATTACTTATTTCTTTTTTATTATATTACTTTTTTATATCTTTTTATAATTATAATATAATACTATTAATAGCTCTTATATTAATTATAAATACTTTAATACTAAAAGTAAATATATCCTATATTATAATATATAAAAGGTAGCGCTCTCTTATACTTTAATAAAAGCATAGCCCTTATAACGCGAATCTCTCTTTTATATATATTAATTTAATAATAATATTAACCCCCGTAATGAGATATAAAACGTTAATTAATATTACAAAGATCTGCGAGACAAATAATACCCTGCAAGACCCCCTTAGTAGACAGAGACTTTAGTTTTTACGCTCACCGTCAGTTACATCCTTCTCTACTCTTGCTGTCTCGGAATCAAGCGGGCTATGGAAAGAAATGTTCTCTGGTCCGAATGACAGCAGGAATGACATGGCAGCCGACACTACAGCTACAACAAGCAGAACTCTAAAGGTTTGTTGATACGCCTGGTTAATTGCAAGTCGCTCAGAGGACTCCCAAAGAAAACTGGTCGCCACTGGAAGAGAGCCCATTATTGATGGAGCGTCGCCTTTGAGTTCCTCCGGCAGTAGCGTCTTTAGGTGGCGAGGCAGTATACCTAAACATCTGGATTAGGAGGCAAATTTGCTGAGTGAAAGTTCAACTTACTACTCCAAATGCCGCCGGCAACGGCGCCACCAATAGCACTGGCGACATTTGTACAAATATAGAAGGAGGCTGTAATAACCGCGATGTCTAAAGTTGTTCAGTCTGGTGTTTCCGGAGGTATGAAGACCAAAATAAGGTGTAACCTACACTCATCCCCAAACGCAGCCTGAACCATGGCCATAGCGTTCATTATGCCTCCAGATGACACTCCGTTGATGATCTGGGCTACCACGAGTCCAGAAAGTTGCGACTTTGGATCGTAAAAGGCGTACTGTATGCCGACTGCAAGCAGACCCATTGCGTTAGTGAATACGAAGAGCCATTTTGCACGCTGGGTCCATGAGATTACAGTGCCCAGGATAAGTTGAAAAACAGGTGCAGCGATGGTCGTAGCGTTGGCCAGATATGTCGCGTTTGAAATGTTGAAGTTTCCGGTGACAATGATATAGGGGAAGAAGTACACTGTCACCAAGGCGAAGGAGAATGTGCTAAAGACAACAGCTAGAAGGGTATCAGTGCCAGGAACATTGAACAGGATGGGCCATCGACAACTTACAGCCGAAGGGTGCATAAAAGTTCCTGCGGAGGAGAAGGTGGCCTGGAAACAGGGGTTTTTTGGCAAAGCGGGCTTCCCAGATTATAAAGAAAACGGCGAGGACAGCACCGATGATCGTAGGTGCCAGAATTCGGGGGCTCATATATTCTCCGACGCCCCCGGTCTCCAGCGGTATTGGGAGAAGGGCCATGGCGGAGGCTGTTGCGAGCAACAACACACCAATGATGTCTTGTTCCAGGGCCACCTTTCCAAGCCCCTTGATCGTCAGTTTTGAGGACGAAGATTCAATTGGACGCATCCGCCGCCGGCTGATAAAAAGGGTGATGATAATAGTTATAAGTGATGTGGGAACCTGTAGAGTACAAGGCCATGTCAGTTTTCAGGGTCATAAGAGGGGGGGATTCTTGAAGCTTCAGGGCAAGGCACTTACAATAATTGCCCAGATACCATAACCCCACCTCCATCCAAGGCTCACGAGCGAAGCCTGAGCGAGCTGTGCTCCGGCCTAGCAAATATTGTCGACATCAGCAAGATGTGGCGACTGGTGCGTATTCGGGCTGTTGGAAGGACTTACGAGAAATGAGACGAGTGTGGGAAGGTTGGCAATGGCGATGGAGAGCGCCCGGTACCGGATGGTGCTCAGCTCTGGAAGAGCGCTTTAAGTCAGATGACCCGACGAGAGAAATGACCGAAACTTACCTGCAGCAAGTGTAATCAAGGCGAAGCGTATCACTGCAAAATTTCATCAGATAAGCTGAGCTGTTTCGTGTCATCACGCAGGCTGCATACCGAACATTCCGAGGCAGTTGATGCCATATCCTGCAACAAACGTTCCCACGTTCTGAGAGGCACACACTGCGATGAGTCCGGCAACCGCCATCACCAAGCCAAATATCACGATGAAGAAGGTGCTATAACGGTCAGTCAGGCACCAAAAGAGAGTGTCGAATCCGCAGCTCACTGGAAATGCCTATACAGAGGAATGAGAAACCCAGGTATCACTTTGAGTAAGCATCAGCGGTGGTGATGATTAAAGGCAACATCTTGGGGATCATTCTCACCAATGGCAACGAGGGATGAGACTGTCAACATGCCCCCTTCGATGGACAAGTGCGAAAACTCGCTCAGAGCATACGATTGGTAGGTGCTGACTGCGACTCCGTCAAGAAAGATAGCGAACGTGCCAAGAATCACTCCAACCCAAGCGAGAATCCACCATCCTCGGCTGAGACTTTGTCGCAGAGTGACAAGGCCAGTGTCTCCCTCCTCAACCTCGAGTGGCCGAGACTCATCTTTCTCGTCAGCGCGAGAATAGTTTGGCTTTGCCGCAGCATCATGCTTCTCCGCGTGGTCCATGCTGATATGAATTAGGATGGTCTCTCAGAGGGTGAAGAACAATGAAGTTCGAAGGGATAATATGATCGAAAAGCTGCAAGTTATCTGGTTGCTACCATCGTATTTATCACTCTGTCAACTACAGACCTGGGGATGGACTGGTCCTGAAAACGTAGCCACCTTTCCTATTCGGGTTCATGAGTCCGCAACAAAAGATAAGGACTTTTGAAGCTGAGCGGCCAATCGGACTTGACCGGGGATACCCAAGGCCGAGGGCCCTGATCGAATACCACCTAGCCACCTAGCACGCATGGGACCCAGTCACCCGGCTCCGCTTCCCCAGACCAAGTCACAGTGGGAACAAAAACGTCGATAATTCAGGGCAAGTATGAGAACGATCTTGCGGAAAACTACGGGTAGCCTGTGCCATGAGATATCGGGGCCTAAATGCGGAGGATGAAAAGTTGTACATTGAGTATTTGTCATCTGGACTGAGGTAATCCGGAGCCATAGGGTAAATCTGGCGATCACATTTGTTTGATAAAACACCACTCCATTTCTGGAGGGTTTAGCTTGCCCATGTTGGCTTGAAAGTGAGGATTAAGCTTGAACCTGGGTGTCTTATGAATGACATTTGTTGACATCCCCAAGCCCAATCAGGACTTTACATGAGATATTTCATCAGAAACCCCATACGTCTACTGATCAAGAGCGTATTCTTCAACACGTCACTGACCCCGTGGCCCCCTTCCCTGTCCTCAAGTAGGTAAGCTGTTGTTGATCCTGCCTCCTTCAGTCTCGCCACAAGCTTGCGAGCATGACCTGGCCCAACCCTGTCGTCTTTCGTAGATACCGTGACGAGAAATGGAGGGTATATGGTTCCCTCCCTGACGTTATGGAACGGGGAATATGAGCAAAGGATTTCGGCCATATAGGGATCATCAGGGTCCCCATACTCATCGATCCAGGCTGCCCCCATGCCCATGTGAGGAAAACGAAGCATATCGGTTAAAGGCACATCGCTCACAACGGCATGGAAAAGATCTGGGCGCTCGGTTCCTAGAACACTGACAAGTAACCCGCCATTAGATAACCCGAATAACCCGATTCGCTTGGGAGTTGTGAAACCATCCGCAACTAGCTTCTCTGTGACAGCGATGAAGTCATCGTAGGACTTTTGGCGCTTTTCCTGGCGAGCAGCTTGGTGCCATGCCGGCCCCCTCTCCCCTCCACCCCTAATATAGGGAATTGCGAGCGACCCTCCGCGGTTGAGCCAGGGAACCAGGGAAACCCCACCGAGGGAAGGATTGAGGTAATCAAGGGAGTTGGAGATGCCAAAGGCACCGTATCCGGTCATCAGGAGCGGGTTATCCCCCTTGTCGTGAGCCGGACGTTTCGGCGAAAGTAAAATGTAGTCGATGGGTGTGCCGTCCATGCTAGAGGCGGTATGTTGCTCTACTTGGAAGGTGTTATGATCCAAAGCTGGTGACTGGGAGTAGAGTATCTTCTCGCTCCCGCCTTCATCTTCAAACCAAATACGGGTTGGACAAAGAAGCCCACTCTCCATCACGATGGCGCTGTTGTTGTGGCTATCCGCCCAACAACACCAGAGTAGGATCCTGTAGGGACAGGCACGCTCTGGGTAAGGACCCAAGAGCCGTTGCAATATTCCAGGACCAGACGCTTTTGAGTTGTTCTGGTGGAGAATGTCAAGTATACTCTCTCTTTTCCTGCCGCCATGCCCTCATTTCCGATGCGTTGGTTCACTTCGTCTTTCTTGGGCACGTAAACGACGCTCACTTTATTTTCCGGCGATCTGTCAACGGTATCATACGCCACGATGGTCCCCGGGGGTACCTCCTCATCACTAAGGATTGCAGTCTCCGTGAGAGAGACAAGCACGTGACGGGAGGTGGTCGAAACGGGGATAGCCATACTTGACCGCTCGGGTAAGGGGATCTTCTCGACACTACCGTCTAGGGAGACTCGGTAGTGAATCATGCGTGAATATTCTGGAACGCGAGTGATCAACGCCGTGCCGTTGAATGCCCCGCCGATTGGACTTAGGAAGGCAAAGGCATCAGTTGGTGAACATGAGTGAACGATCTTGGCGTCCTTCATATGTGTTCCACGTGTCCAAAGATAGGTGTTGAGTGGCCAGCCCGACGATGTTATTGGACCGCAATTAAACGCATGGGTGATGAGAATGTGATCTCGATCAAGCCATGTGGCAAAGATACGACCTTCAGGTGCGTGGAAGCCATCGGGAATGAGAGTTCCTGACTCCACGTCCAGTTCATGGAGCTCAGAACGGTCGGAACCTCCCACAGAGAGAAGAAGCAGAATGCGTTGGCAATCCGGGCCGAGGACGCGACCCTGGAAGTTGACATCCGAGAAGACGTAGCTCTTGTCTTGCGCTCGGCCCAGCTCATCAATGTCGATAACCTTTTGCCAGTCGATGAAAGACCCATCAGGCTTCCTTCTTGATATCTCAAGAATGCCTTGCCTGTTGCTCGTATTCTTCCTCAACCGGAAAAGATGCCCGACAACCCAAAGGTCGGGACTTTGATTATCGCCACGGATGAGCTCGAGTAGCTCTTGTTGAACCAGCCGAGTCCAGGGAAGCGAACTGAGCGCATCTGCCGTGATCATGTTCTCCTTGTCTACCCACTCTAAGCATTCAGGGGCTTCCGGCTGTTCAAGCCAGTCCCATCTGGCTTCGTCTCTAGCAGGCCTTTTTAACGGTCAGTGGCACTTCAAAAAAAAAATTAAATTGTCTCCAAGCACCAAAAAACACTCACATGGTGTCGATACGATTTGGGGAGCAGTGATGAAGTGTCAGTGAAGAGGTATGAGGTAGACTGATTAACAGAGCTTCAGGGAATGCATGCCATTGGCCTTTAAATAGATTCGACCAGGAGTGTAGCATCTTTGCCGCCCAGATGTGGACTCATCTGCAAAGACAAGACAGTCCATTACACAAAGGCCCCGCCCATGGTATCAGCTCCCTCTACCAACGTTTGCGTTTCCCGTCGACCTTGACCCAAACCAACCATGGCACGGACAGCGGGATCCTCCCTTTCCAATTGGCCGAGGGAATGCAACTATAAACGCCCTGAAAGCTCGGAATTGTTGGCCCGAATAGGTATGGCGTTGACATGGGTCAACTGATCCCTTCACTTCGGCTCAGGATCTTGCCCCATAACATTGAACAAGATCCATGGATGTCTGGTCACCAAAGGTCCCGCCCTGGTTATCTCCCTCCTCCAACCTGTTACGTACGCTTTCTTCTTACCACAACAACTGGACTGATCTGACGCACGATCCCTCATCCGCATCGCCTTCCGACTCCTCCGAGACTGCTCCGACCCTTCATCAACTCCGGCGGGCCATGTCTGAATCCGCCCACCCTCGGCCCCAGAAGACCAAGATCCTCCGCAGTAGGGCGGGCTGTGAAGCCTGTCGTACGGCACGGCGTAAGGTACGTCTTATCCGCCTTTGCCCTTGCCCTCTGGTCGACGCACTTTTGAAACTAGACCTAACTACTACCTAGTGCGATGAGGGTAAACCCTCCTGCTACCGGTGCAATGTTAAAGGCAAGCATTGCACATATGGCGCTGTCAAGTTGAAGTTCCGTGACGCGACAAATTGGGCCGCGCAAAAGTCTCAGGCTGCGAGAGGCAATGGAGCCGTTGTTCAAGACGCTAAGCCCCTGAACCGTCCGATCGCTTCCACCACGGCCACTTCGTGCTCGATCGTGCAGAGGGAAGACCCGGAAATCGCGTCCCCATTTCAATTCTACACGTCATCCAATTCGCTCTTGCCAAGCCGAAGACTTGATAAAGATGCTTACTCAACCACGGGACCTCCTTTTCTTTCTTGCTCCTCCACTTGCGATTGGGGAGAAGAGAATATATGGCGAGACATAGGTAGGTTGTTCCACTTCATGCTACTCCCGACAACCTAGTCGTCAACAAAAGCTGAAATTCCTTGCGCATCAGCCGACGAAATCCAAGATTCTACATCACACTATGACCCCGACATTCCACAGATTGGCCAAACGATATCACACCCACGAACTGCTTCAGTTTATGTTCAGCGAGACATATCTCAAGCAGAACAGCTCAACCTAGGTCCTCCAGGCATAGATTGCTCAGCGAGACTACTTGGGCATGCGAGTTTTCCCCAACTTGCCTCTGTAACCTCTTGTCCAAACAATTCCCCGAGTCCGCGTTCCATGATATGTCGTACACTGGCACCGCATGAGTGGGTTTATCTACACCATTTCGAAGACTACGTACTCCGAGACTTGCCAGTAAATCCGGAAGCCATACGCAGCATTGCACAAGGCAGACCCTCGGTTCTTTGTGCTTTAATGGCTCTTGGCGCAGCCAATCTGGCAGTTCTTCACGGAACGTTTGGGTCTGAAAGCGGAAGAGCAAATATACCCTGGTCTCCAAACGAATTACACAAGAATAACGCGCTACGTTTAACTGGAATGGGTCTATCCATGTCAATGGAAACGGTCCGCAGTAACGCCATTGCTGCCGTGGCAACGCACCTTATTCTATCCTTGGCTGAAGTTCATCTCGGCACTTACGACGGCCTTCGACAATACTGCCGAAGTATCGAAGACATGATCTTCAGAACCTATGACAGCCTCTCAGATCTGAGATACGGAAATTATATCGTCAGCGGTGTCGCGAACCTTCGTACGACCATGAGGGTCCTGGCAGGATCCTGGCATCCTGCCAGGACCATGTCGGATGTTGACCAATTCTGGTTACGGATGGAAAGGGGCGTATGCCCGGATTCCATTGTGATGCAAGACCTTGCCTCTGACGCCCTCCTTATCTACCATCGTCTAGTTTTGTTCAAAATGATGTTATTCAATTTGGAATCCCCGTCGAATGCCCTTGGTACGGTTATCCAGCGCTTACTGCCTCAATTTTACCCCTCATAAGCACGCGACGTGCTCTCTAACCATGAGATTAACCGGATTTATCAACAGTCATTGATAGAACTAGGATATCTCAGGCAACGTCTTTTAGCATTCGAGTTCCCAAAGGAGCTTTGCGAAAGGGTCTTCTGGAATACCTCCGAGTTCGATCATAACACAAAGACCTGGCAGGATATAGAGCCTCTTCGATTCAGCACGCACCAGCACGCCATGGACGCTGCTGATTACGCATTTTGTCAACTTTTATGTGACGAAGATCTTCCGTGGGAACGCAATCAAGACTCCGGAGAAGCTGCTTCTGCCCTTACAACTCCATGGGTACAGGTACTGCTTCGTATAGTGGTTGGCCTCAACATAGCTGACTGCACCCATCGCAATATGTTCCGTCGAGGAATCTGCACTATGCTCTATTTCGTTGCATTGCGGACAAACAGTCCTCTAGTGCTTTCTGTTCTTATCGAGTTTATGGAGCGTCTAGGGCATGGATGGGAGGACACATACTTTCCAATTTCTGTTGCCTGGCGAGTCGTCACTGCTCTCTCCCACATGGTTGGTCTCGGCCATGAAGTGCTATTGGTTGCGGCAGTTTCGGAAACTGTTCCAACATCATTGATTCTTTCTCCACGAGAGCTTGATCGTATATATATTTTTGGGCAGGAAAATAACGTTGAATTTTTTAAACAGATAGCGATTTAAGGTTATTTATTAATAGTACTTTATTAAATAAGGTTAGGACTTAGTTATTAATAATAATATGGTTTTAGTAGAAATAGTTATATAAATAGGTATATAAGGTTTATATATTAATAAATTAGCTAGTACTAAGCTTAGTTATTAATTAATATTAAATTACTAAGTATGTAAATTTAAAGCTTATATAGGGCTTAGTTTAGTTATAAAAAAAACTTTTAAAATTAATACTTAAATTAAAATTAAAATTATTTTATAAATACTTTTATATACTAAGATATATATATTAATTAAGTTATAATTCTATTTATATACTTAAAAATATAATTTAAAATTTTAAGTATTTTATTAATTAAAATAAAAATTCTTTTCTTACTAGTTTCTTATTTAATATCTAATATAAGATATTAATTCTATCCTGAGATATTAGTAACTTGTCAGCCGTAAATAATATGAAGCACTGTACCTGCACAGGTTTCACATTTACAGCCTAGGGACAACAAGCGCTAAGTATGCTAAGCTGCTCCCATGATTCTCAAGGGACATAGAGTTAATGGCTGCTAGTTCGCTGACAGACTGAAGTCGTTCTATTTTGTAGCAAGGTTCGTGACTAACCTACTTTGCTGGGCGCATTGAGTTACAACCAAGCTCATTTCGATCTTCTGGCGCGGTTATCCCGGGTTTCAACTATAACAAAGAACACCTTTCAAGCTCATTTCTTGTTGGCAAAACCTGCAAAATAAGCTCCAATTTCTTCAATCTTATCCAGCGTGGTAGCGAATCCATAAATCCCGTCTGGTCGCAGAATGACTACTGCGCCGGACTCTTCAGACACGGAGTAACGCGAGTGCGCGGAGAGGTCTGGATCGTAATATGCATTTCCAAACCCATGACCGTCTAATGCCTTTTCAGCCAGACTTGCCGTCCCTCCAATAATGGTCAAGAATTGGAAACGGGGAACGAGAAGATTGGTAAAGGTGGCAGCGCTGTCAATGTAGGCTCGAGCACTTGCAATTTGGGGCCTTGTGACCTGGGGAACTCCGGTGAACACCAAGATCCAGAACGCACTGTTGTTCTTGGTCAATTGAAACAGACGCGTTGGGAAGCGGGATCCGGGGGGATAGACGAGGGTGTCTGGAGCTCGAGCGCCTGGCTGAATGTTTCCAGTGTTGGGCTTTTGATTGAGCTTGTTTTCGTCGTACTGTATCCCCAGTCCGGTTGTAAAACCCAGAGACTTGTCCCACAACTCTGCGAAGAGTTCATTTGGATCTGCAGTCTCTGACTGACGCGATACAGGCAGGCTGTGGTTTTCCGGTATGGTCCCCGAGAGCAGAGAGGAGAAAGCCTTGTCCAGTCGAATGAGCTTCAGAGCTATTGGACGTCGCTCTGCATTATACGTGTCGATAATTGACCTGTCATACCATCCCTGGATCACTCCTCCTAATTTCCATCCAAGGTTGACAGCGTCGTGGATCCCCGTATTCAAGCCTTGTGCTGTCCCAGAGGAGTGCACATGACAGGCATCTCCGGCCAGTAAGATGTTCCCCATGGTGAAGCAGTCTGCGACACCCTGTTTTATGCTATCAAGTGTTAGTAAGGTCAGGGCTCAAGGGTTAGACAATGTGGGAAAGCCCAACCTGTAGATGGTCCACCAATCAACCGTGTCGACTTCAAGAGAGAAGGGCGCCACAGCTTTCTTTGCTTCATCCACAACTTCATCCTGGGTAATGTTACCCTTGTATTTTGCGTACATGTCTTTGGAAAACGCAAAGCCCAGTCGAGTTGCCCCACGGTCCAGGCCACACCAGAGGACGTTGCCATGGGACGGTGACTCGATCGAACTCAAGCCGAGCGAGGTATCCGGCATGTTGGTTCTCATCATACCGTCAAGGCGTATCCACTGTGTCGAGGTTGAATCCTTTTCGAAGTGAATGCCAGCAAGTCGACGAACAGTCGAACTGCTGCCGTCAGCTCCGATAAGATACTTGCTGTTAGTTTCTTGAAGTTAGTGGTGTGTCTCTTGATGGTTGGGAGTGCTAAACCTCTTGACATATTTCACAGATCCCGACTCACTGTCCTCAACTGTTGACAGGACTCTCGAACCATCCTCGACGATTTTGAAGGCTTTCAGTTTCCAGCAGTAGTGAACGTTGACACCTAGGTCCTGACAGCGCTTTAAAACGATGGTCTCGAAGTGTTTTTGACGTAGATTGACAACGCAATCCAGGTAGCTCTCGCGCATGTAGTTGAACATGGTGTGGAATCCTCGGGATGTCACTCGGTCTCCATCTTTGAACGTGACGCTGCTGCGGCCAATAAATCCCACCTGCACTATTTCATCTAGCAGATCAAGCTGGTCAAGTAGCTCCAACGACCGAGGGTAGTACGCGACGGCCCGCCCATAGCTGTGTTTGACTTCTTTCGAGTATTTCTCTAAGCACGTGTCAGTCTGTCTGTAATGGTGTGCTCTATGCCGAATGTGGACTTGCCAACAATGAAAGTGTCGACTTTCATCCGTGCGAGCATGTATCCCAGCAGTAGACCCACGGGACCAGCGCCGCAGACGAGAACATCTACTTCTATCGGGGGTTCAAAGGCAGTTTGATCTGACATGATGACGTTGGATACGCTGAGAGGTATCGTTTTCAGGTGAAGGAGCCACGGTGTAGTATATGAATGGCCGTATTGAATTTATCACTGGACAGCGAATAGCAGTGACGTAGCCGGCGCACGAGTGGCAAAGCACAACAAGAGGCTCAAGTCCATACATGAGTTACCCGATAGCCAAAGACAAGATATTTGACGTCCATTGCGGATCAGTGCTGAATTGCGAAAATTGGCCGGCGCGCGGATAGCGATTTGCTCAAGGCACCAAAATCTTGAACTGCGGATACTGGCTGACGCGCGGATAGCGAGCTGCTCAAGCTCTTGCAGTGCGGAAGCCAGCGGAGCACTGTTGCAGGGAATGGGTGACGTTGCCGTTTCGGCAAGTTTCTTGCGATATTCGTCATGGTCGAAGTGATGCGCTCGCACTTGAGACTGGAGACTTTGTTTTTCGAATTAAGATGTAACTATTTGAATTCCGGGACCAGCTATCAGCCGTTAGGTTGCCCAAGGTCAGTCATGTGTTCGCTTCAGCTCGTCCAAGGTACGTTCGAAGGGGTTGGGCAGAATGGCGTGGATCGATTTCACGGTATTCCTTACGCGCAACCTTTTGATAGATTCCAGCCACCGCGAGCGATCGGTGCGGACAACTCGCATCAGTCGGGACGCTCTTTTGGTGCCAACCCTCCGCAACGACCATCTCGTCTCGAGGTGGTGATGGGACCGATGCCTCCGGACTCTGGGCCACAGGATGAAGCACAGTGCGGTGTGCTTTCAGTGTATCGCCCCCAGGGCCTGCCCAACGGCTGCCTGGCACCTGTTATTGTTTGGGTACACGGTGGTGCGTTTGTGAGCGGTGGGAGTCAAACGCCTTGGTACGATGGCTCGAGACTTTGTCGAGACTCAGGGGCAGTTGTGGTGGCCATTAACTACCGGCTCGGCGTATTCGGTTTTCTTTACGACGAAGAGCAATCAATGCCACTCGGCATACAAGATGTGATATTATCATTCGAATGGGTTCGCGACAATATCCGGCATTTCGGCGGCGACCCAGATAACATCACAGCCTACGGCCAATCAGCGGGTGCCTACATCATACAGCTCTTGATAGACCCCTGTCCTGATCTCTTCCACCGAGCCATTATTCAGAGCTCACCAGCCGAACTGACATTTACGCGGGACCAAGCCGAGAATGTCCGGCAGGCCGTCGTGGCCAACATTCCCAGGGGCAAGACACTGGACGAGGCAAGCACTGAAGACCTCCTCGACGCGCAGGTGGAAGCTACCCGGGTCAACGTTGACTCGACGGTAACATTTGCTCCAGTCGTCACGGAACCTCCCGGCGGGCACCTCGCCGCAGCCCACGTCAAGGCGAAGAAGGATATCCTCGTTGGATGGACTCACGATGACGGGTCGTGCTTTGCCTATCTTGGGTCTCAGGCCTTTGGAATGCCAAAATGGATGCGTGACTGCACCGCTAAGCTTTTGGGCGAGTCAGTCACTGAAATCCGCTTCAGACGTGCCGCATTAAACCTCGCCGATAGGTTAAGGGAACAAGGGCACCGAGTCACTACCTTCGAGGTCACATGGGCTCCTCCAGGCTTTCCTCTCGGGGCGACGCACACCATTGATGTGCCCCTCGTTTTCGGAGATAAGGAAGCCTTCAAGAACGCGCCCTTGATCGGTGACGCAAGCTGGGAGGAGTGGGAACGCAGAGGAAAGCCCTTTCGGCAAGCGTTGGGCAGATTTGCAAGAGATGGCTCGCCCATTAGTAAGCTGGCTGGCGTTTGTTTGGTTGAAGAGCGAGCAGCAGCGAGCTGAAGGGCGATCACTTGCATAGCCACCCCGTTGCTTCCGCGGGCTCTCCTCCCTGCCCGCCGCCACAGTCCAGTTAGTTCACTTGGTGAAAGGAAGGTTTGGTACATTGGTATCAAAGACATGTGGTCCTTTATCAAGGCCATTAGGAGGAACACTGTCATTTCCGAAGCCAGTCACGACATATTCACTTTTTGATTGATGCTTGATCCCTTTTTATAGTAATGGCAGGTATTTCCTAACTACGTGACTATATTGATAGCCTGGTATCTATACCGCCTTTGGATGACCGGCTAGGTGCAGCGTATCTTGGATAAAGAATTGCCGGCTTCTCCCTTTACCGCGCACCGGCTACTACGTAGTAGTCTGGGGTGCACTACCCGACGCACCCCACACACCATCCCCGCGTAAGGATCTTCCGTCATCAAGACCGAGTCGGATATGCGGATGCTTCTTTTCACAGTTGCTCATTTATCTAAATTCCCTTGCATCGTGCTCTCGTCGTTATGGCCTTGAGATGCCGCACGTCAAAGTCCAACCTCATCAACGCAAGCGTGCCTTGCAGGCGTGCGTACCTTGCAAGATCAGCAAGAGGCGATGCAACTGCTCCATGCCCTGCCTCAATTGTGTCAAAAAGAATGCTGCTAGCAGCTGCACGTATGATACGGATCGCCCTCGGGTCCCCGGGGCTGTTCAAGCTGTGAGGACAAGAAGGCAGAGCGAACCTGCTCAGGTGAGTTTCCTTTGACGTCCCCACATGCGCTCTTGATAGCGAGGCTCACAGCGTCCCACAGACTGAGGTTTCTCCTGGCTTCCCCGAGACAACCGTGGAGAACTTGCCCTCAAAGTTCCTTCGAAGCCCCTCTGGAAATCAAGGTCTCTGCTCTCGCTCATCCTCACTGCAAGAATAGCGTTGATTGTTCCAAGTCTATGTAGGAAACCATGCTTCCCCGCCCTTTCTTGCATTACTTGGGGATCTCTTCACCAGGCAGATTGGGCCATCATCATTCACCAACGAATTGGCCAGCGAGGCCATGATTGAAACCGATCCAGAAAATACTGCCCCGGCGCAGATTTCTTGCCGTCACACTCCAAGTGATATGATCGACATGATCGACACCTATTTTGTGGCGGTAAGCTTGTAGCTGTCTTTCTTCTCAAAGACCTTTCTAACGTTGAAGACCTCCGGCTTGCTTGATACAGTGGACCGGTCCGAGATAGTCGCATATGTTGAGTCTGAATTCTCTCGCGACCAGAACAAGCTCCGTGTAGCCGTCACACATGCCATTCTCGCGATCGGTGTCCAGTGTCGTGCAGGTCGACTTGATGACAAGCAGTGTGACGGATTTCATTTCGCCGAGGCCCAGAGAACAGCATTTGAGAACATGCTAGTGGAACCCAGCACTGACCTGGCTCGTCTCTTCTTACTCTTGGCATTCTATCTTTTGGGTTCCAGCCGCAGAAACGCAGCCTTCATGTACATCGGTGTCAGCGTACGTGCAGCACAAAGCCTCGGACTGCACAATGAGCAATCTTACCGCTCAGCTCCGGCGAACGAACGACTGTCCCGGTGAGTCTGGGTTTCTCGGAATCCTTGGCTATCTATAGGACAAGACTAATTACGCAGTCTCAAAACATGGAAAAGCATCCGTGTTCTGGATCTGCTAGTTGCAGCTACTCTTGGTCGGCCACCCTCGTCATACGATGCCAAACTTCCTGTGCTTGCCGCAGAGGTTGGCGATGCAGATGATCTTCATCGGAGGCTATCACTGGACGCGACCCATGAGGTCCTATCGATTCTCAGCCTCATTATTCAAACTCTGTACAAGCAGAACTCGCGAGAGCCATCTGTTGCGAGGGGCTTTCTTTCTGACTTGACAGCGTGGAGCTCGTGTCTCGATCCGTCGCTCAAGAGCCACTCACTAGCAGAGCAGACTCCGCTGCGCAATCAAGAAGCCATCATTGGTAACATGCATGTTGCTTGCTCGTACTACTTCGCGACGTCGCTTGCAACGAGGAAGTTTCTCATTATTCAGCTCGCGTCACATCTAAACAAGGACGACAGAACTGACTCGGATGAGAATCCGATCAAGGACACGCAAGACACGAACTCAGAGACTGCCATGCTGGCAGAGACTTGTGTGGAGTCCTCCATGCTGACACTCCAACTTGGCAAGGAGGTTCTGGACGCAAACATGATGCTGGGTCAAATGTGCATACTACAGTACGTCTCCGGCATCTTTCACATGCTGTCAGCCGCTGACGTATCTCTTAGAGCCTGGACATTTGCGGCATCGATAGTGCTCGGGTTCTTTATGTTTTACCATACCCGAACAGATTGCAGAGTAGAGGAAGCCTTTGAAAGCGGCCAGAATGTCCTGCGCAGACTATCCAAGCATTCACCCCAGGCTAAACGCTGCCTCGAGATCCTTTGTGCTCTGCATGACGCGGTCCAAGAGCACCGGCGTCAAATGCATCCGCACAGAGACGGCTCGAAAAAGCTACTCGTCACCCAGATTTTCAAAATCGCCGGCGACCACGATATCAGCAAGGTCGCACACGCACAAGATGCGGAAGAGATGACAAGAAGTGTTGGGTCTACGCAGCAGTTTAGCAGCTTCCTCAGCGGCGACTCGTCAAATGCTTGGTCTACTGCTGGTGGGAATGAGCATGGAGGATTGGGGGACTTTGACTTTGCCAACATCGACGCCACTGGTCTACAACTATTGGACGAAATGGTATTCAACCTTCAAGGTGCGGGCGAACCATGTTTTGGGTTATGATGGCTAGTGCCAGGATATGCGTTTCAAACATGGTGATGCCGCAATTCTATCAAGTTAGCATCCACAGGCGGGCTCTCCCGGCCGTCAAGGGTTGTGAACCCCTTGGAGCTGACTTTTCTGGCATGAGGCAAGTCCGGTCGGTATGCAGGGCACGGTGCCGTCGATAGGCAGGCTCATTAATGAATCTTGGAGCGACGTAAGATCCAGTGTATCAACCAACAATTCACAACCCTCGGCAAACGTAGTCCGCAAGGGCTACTGTCACTTGTCCGATAATCCATTTGATCCCTCTATTTAGCCCGCACACCTTTCGTTTTACACCTGCCTTTCCTTATGTACTATAGACATGGCAGATTCCTCTGGTCAGTAGCGCTGCCAGTAATCCAGTTCGGGAGCCACACTGCAAATTTCCAACGCCATGACTGGGGCAGATGAAGGATGCTCAGCATGTATACAGAAAACTGTGCAATCCCACCAAGCCCGCCAAAGTAGGGGATCACTGAAAAACAAAGAGAGGCCCATTGCGAAAATGTCTTTTCCGCTACGGGAACAAGGATACTTGAGGGCACCCGCCATTCCTGAGTTCCCATACAAAACTGAAGACCCTTTCCCTTGAAGAATTAGTGGATACTGAGAGCGAATTCCTGACAATGCTTGGTCCGGCTAGGGATCTCATCCAAATCTGTGGTGGAGATCTGCGGAAAACAACGTCTCCTACCTAGCCCAAGCCTCATCGCTGGTGTAGTGTTATCCGCACCAGACGGGAGCTCATCCGCAACCGGGGCGGGGCTCATCCGCGGGGCTCATCCGCAACAGGGACGAGGCTTATCCGCAGAAAGGTCATCCGCAGTCAATGTGCCACGCGGCCAACGTAACCTTGATCGAGCTTCGGCATGAGGACCATATTAAAAGCCTTGTCACGTCAGACGGCCTCACTAGAGGCCGCTGTGTGTCATGTTTACGGATTACTGAGCGTTGTTCTGCGACCCGGGGTGATCAAATAGCCACCGTCCCACGAATTCTCTTTGTCGTTCAGAAGATTTTCTGCCAACCCTTGCTATTCACAACTTGTAAAACTCTGTAGTTTGAGAGGCCATCCATTCAAACGCCGACAACACCGTCCATCACCAACATGTCAGCTACCAGCATTCCTCCCTTTGATCTCGATCCCGAATACACCAAGCTCGCCAGCACACATGTACTTGGGCCCAATCTGGAAATGTTCATCTACGTCAACACTCCGCCCTCTGAGTCTTCTTGGACGTGGGTTGAAAGCTTCTATGATCCTCCCGCAGACGAACCATCTGATTCTAAATTACTTGTCATCCCTGTACACTGGCACAAATATCACGACGAGATCATGACGGTTCTGGAAGGTCGCATGAAATTCTGGATCGACGGTAAAGAAAAACTGCTAAGGGCGGGAGACGAAATCTTGATCCCTAGGAGGACTCGACACGGGTTCACCACCATCCGGGGTGTCAAGTCTGGGTTGAGGGAAAGAAACGTGCCAGTCGGGACCTACAAGGGGGAGTACGCAACCACAGCCCCTCCCCGTGAGAGATGAGTCGAGCTAACGCACAATTATTATTTCGTAATCTAGATTCTTTCGAGATTTATACCCTGAGGGCCAGCTGGATCCACCAAGCATGTTGCATACGATGAGGGTGTTCAGTGACGGTGATACGTTCGTCTCGACTCCGGGAGGGCTGAGGATACTGGACAAATTGGTAAGGCTTCTCTCTTACCATCGGCCGCAAGCCAAGACAAATGAGCTAATGGGTTTCTACTTCTATCAAGTTCACGCATACCTTGGGGATCATTGGAAACTTGGTGCTGCCGCCCAGGCAGAAGCGCGACACTATCGCCCCGAAACAGACATCCCGAGCAGCTACGCGTTGAGTGTTGTTAGTGCTCCAATTATTGAGTTTTTTGTTTTTCTTCTCCAACAAGTCTTCCCTTTTCTTCAAGGGCTATTGCGATGAGCGAGCCATTAGCAAAGCAGTGGTGGCCAGAGATGGTGCGATAATCAAGCACTTGTAGAAAACCTCCAGAACTCTTCCCCAGAATACTTGGGAATCGTGAAATGGCGTTTGAAGTCGGCTGTAGGGGCTTGAAAGACTATTTCAAACAACAACAACAGTTTCTGATCACTCGCGTTAGAGCTTGCTTGTGAAGCAGGCACCCAAGGAAGATCCTGACAGGTGAATGTAAAGGATTGTCAACTTGTGAAGTCTATGACTGGCAAGGCCTCCAACACGTAATTTGCCGTGAATTCGAGATAATATCCTTCAGTGACAGCAAAGTCATTAACATTGTTTCATTCAAGACCTCCAAGCAACAACCATACCCTTGCACGTGGGAACATAGGCGGCTTTTAGACTTCAGCGGTAGAACTCAAGGCGAACGGAGGTACACACATACGGCTTTTAGTAGGCCAGTTATTTCCCACTCAACTCCACGGTATAGGCACCCAACAGCATTTCCAGCGTTGACTTTCCATCTACGAGATAGGGCCGTGATGTGAGCGGTGCAGTCGCCCACAATTTCAAGGAGACTTCAAAGCCTTGTCTAGGATGATAAGATGTTATAAAGAAGTTTCCAGTGGTGTCATGACACAGCCACGGTCACAACTACCTCCTGTTTCTTCTTATCCAGGGCGGTGCTTATGGCTTGGTGCACGGCTTCACTCTGCACAACACGTGGGTCTTATCACAGACAAGAACGGGTACGAGAGGAGATCTAAAAGAAGGATAAACTTGACGGCTATTAGAGATATTTTCGTCACATCACAGCCTTCTCCTACAGCTTGATTCCCAGTCCACGAAGGGCAGCATCGACCTTCGACTCATCGACATCGAAGGCTATGTCTGGCAGAGCCTGAGCATGGTATCTAACTCCAGCCTCATGAATAACAGCATCGATTCCATCTCCACTTGGATAGCTCCAAAACCTGACGTACTTGTTCCGAAACTGCAGCGAGAAAGGAGTGTGTGAGCTGATGAAAATGACCTCCCCGGCATAGGCTCGAGTGGGCTTGTCATCGCCAATCGTCACATCTAGACAACCGTCCAGTAGCAGAAAGGCATGATGGATGGGAAATGACAATTTTCGACCAAAAACAGGAGAGGGATAGGCGCTGGACGACTCGATGCAGGAAATGGCGAATTTACCCGCACTCTGCTTGGTGGTGATGAACGGGCGGGAGGACACGCCACCCAAGATCCATCGTGGGCCGGTGTTGCTCTTCAAATAATAGCCCACAACTGAGTCCGGGAGCACTTGATCTTGCTCTGTCCATTCTGATGGTTTGACTGGGTTGGGCACCGGTAGGAGATATGTGTCGTATGTTTCTTCCCATCCTGCTGGCATATGTTTGATCATCTCTTCCCGCAACACTCTGTCGTCAGATTCGGGAAACATAAGCCCCTCGAACGGTTCACCGCGGTACCGGAAGAATTCGATCCACTCAGCCGGGTTGACAAGGGGCGCTGCCTTGGTGACGGGGCCAAGCGGAGTCGGCTTGTGTAAAAGACCCTGAGAGGTTGGAAAACATTAGATATTGCCATCTCTTGTGCAAAGTTGTGGCACTGAAAAGGAACGTCTTACGGGAGGCACCGACGCGAAATCTCCCGGACCCAGGATTTTACACTTATCACCACAGTAAACTTTCATGTAGCCCTCCGTGATCAGAAAGCAGTCATGTGTCTTCTTGTGGTAGTGAAACCCTTGGTCGGAGATAGGCCCGTCCCAGTTAAAAATGACAAAGGCGTTGTCTGTTTGCTTCTGAGATGCATGAATGCGGAACGCGCCCTGCGATCCAGGGAGCGTGAGGACTTCGCCGTCAAGCCGGTTCACCACGTAACTCCCTCCATCTTCAAGGGGCTCTTGCACACGTGGAAGGGACATGCCGCTTGATGAATAATTCGTAGAAGAGAAGTATTGGTGGAGATATAGATTAATAGCGAGCTTGTTAGCTAAAAGGAGCACGAGTGGGAGAAAGAAGAAGCACTGCTGCTAGAAGGAGTTTAAGGGATTTTCCAACGGTTTATTTATGCATTTCATAATATACGGCCTTGCTATAGTTACGTGAAAACTATTTCTGCTCATATTGCTACTGCTTGTGTTGGCCCTGTGCGTTATCCGCAGCCATCTATCCGCAGCTATCTATCCGCAGCTGTCTATCCGCAACTGCCTATCCACAGCCATCCATCCGCAGCTGTCTAACCGCAGCTGTTTGCCCGCAAAGGAATAACTAAGAAAAATTAATAATAAAACATATATAAGCCGAATTGTAATATAAGGGCTTGCTAAGTAATAGTTAAGTTTTAGGAAAAGATATAATAAGTATTATTAATTATAATAATAACTTATAATAATTTTCTTATAATATTTATTTTATAAATTAATATTTTTAATATATTAATACACTTAATTTACATCTTATAGTTTGCAGAAATGCTTTATATATAAAGAGTTCAACGTTTAAATATAGTTTAAACTATCTTAGTCTAACTAAAACTAATTCAAAGTTGGCCGCTCTGGAATGCTGGTGTTCCAGAGCGAATGGCCTTCTCGACGACGGCTGGCAAAGTTTCCATGTCGATGGCGTCAATGCTCTCATTGTCTCGTCTGCCATAAAGAGTCCCCCCTTGAGTCCAGATACGACGAAGTGTAAACGACGTGGCGGCAGGATCACCCTTCCCCCAGGCGTCTCTCTCAGCTTGTTCAAGCTCAGGCAAGGAAACGAAAGAGGTGTCCCATCTAGTCCCTGTTTGCTTTTCAAACTCGGCGAGAATGTCTTTCGGTGTAGTCGTAAAGGAATTGAGTTTAAGTGCCCGATTGCGCGCAACATCCGGGTGTTTCAACGCCGCTACGACTTGTTTTCCAACGCTGGCACTCAGTTAGTGGTTTCAAGTCTTTATATGGGCCTTCGTTAGGGGCGGACATACTCAGCCATGGTTGTCAGACTTATCTTGCCATCCCCATCTCCCAACAGTACCGCCTTTTTGGCAACCACGTCAAAGGTTCCCAATTCGCGTCTTTTGAAACTTCCAATATACAGGTCCGCGTAGGGACCAGTGACAATATAAGTATATTCAACTCTCTTGATGTTTTCTCTGATGAATCGCCGTACCTTGGGCCAAGCGATTGCATGAGCGCACAGGTAGGCCAGTCTTGATCGTAGAGGAAGTCCTTACCTTGAGCTTTGCCTGGTGAGGCCTTTCATGCTCGGAATTTGGGCCATATTCAATGTCTGTTCCGTATTCGGATGGGAAAAAGCGTTTAATATTCGCGCTCTTCTCCGCAAGCTCGATAAGACGGATTTGATCCAAGATCACATCCCGACCCACGGCACTGAGTATAGTGTCAAAGTCTGTAGGTAAAAGTGAGACTTGAGGTTCATATCGTGTGATGGGAGAGCCGACTTACTTTGGTAGGCTGAGAGAACATCGCCGTCACTCTTAAGATCTCCAATATACACCTTGACACCTCTGTCCTTGAGAGATTCGATTTCAACGGCTTTCGACTGTGTAGTTGCGGCCGAAGTGAAGATCCCAATGGTGCCGAAAGCCGACTTGTTCTCAATAAGGGCGTTTAAAATGAACTTGCCGATGGTGCCAGTGGCACCAAACACCAAGATGTCATTGGAGGTTGCAACCATAGTGAGAGGCGTCAGGGACGAAATGTTCTGCTTGCTGATGAAAGTGCCAAGGGGCAATATCAGACTTTTTAGGTATCGGCCTTCCGAAGGTGCTACTACACGTACCGGTGCAAAATTGGTAAGCGAGTGAGGCTTGGAATCAGTAATTAGAACTCTTCACCCGCGACATAGATTACAACTAAGAGGGGCAAGATACCATAAGACACCTCCTATAAGAAGGACACGGCAACATGGACACGCACAAGGATTGGGTCATCCGCAGGGGGAAAGACTGCCGCGAAAAGAGGCTCATCCGCACAAGTGCGGATAATTCATGTCTTGCGGATGAGTCCCTATCCGAAGCGATCCCCGCACCCCGTTTCTAGAGTGTTCACTCCAATCATAAGTTCTTAAAGTATGTGAAGCCATAGAAAATACTACTCGTACACCAGTACTATTAACACCTGAGTTTCTGACAATCACTGAGAGAGATCATACAACCCATCACTTCCTCTTTTTCACCACCATGTCCCGACATATTTCTGTTGATGTTGTTGTCGTTGGAGCAGGTAAGACGCATGACATGGTCGATGTATAACTGCTGACGAGATCTAGGGGTTGGAGGTCTCTGCGCAGCCAAAACTTTCAAGGAACTTGACCCTGGCGTCAACTTGGTCATCCTTGAATCGGTATGAAGGTCCTCGTCAAGTTTGATTTCTGTCTGTGCTGATTATTGTAGAGGAAAACCGTTGGTGGGGTCTGGGCCGAAGAATGTCTTCTCGAGAGTGTTCGAACCAACAATTTTGTTGGTACCTACGAATACAGCGACTTTCCCATGAGTTATGAGAAGTATGGCGTTGGGAAGCAGCAGCACATTCCTGGCGCTGTGGTGTCCGAGTACCTTCATGACTATGCTGTCCACTTCGATATTCTGCAACTCGTGCAGTTCAACACAACTGTCCTTGAAGCGGAAAAGGTGAACGGTGGCTGGTCGCTTACTACGAGCAAGAAGGTGCACGACGGCGGCACAGTTCGATCTACGATTAATTGTGCCAAGATGGTAATTTGCACGGGACACTTCTCAAAAGCCAACCCAGTCTCTTACCCTGGTGTCGAGGAATTCGGGAAGCCCGCTTTCAACCACGCAGTCATGAGGGATCAAGGTCCTCCTCTCGCTCAGGACCCCAACGTCGAAACCGTGACCGTCGTTGGAGCATCCAAGACTGGCTACGATGCTGTGCATTACTACGCGTCGCATGGCAAGAAAGTCCGGTGGGTTATCCGCGCGTCCGGTGGAGGAGGGATATGGATGTATGCCCCATGGGTCACGCTCGGCCCCCTTCAGATTCTATTCGAATCCTTGGCTACGACTCGATTTTTATCCTGGTTCAGCCCCTGCATTTGGGGTAACTTCGACGGCTTTGGTTTCATCAGAAAGTTCCTACATTCCACTACCATTGGAAACTATCTGGTTGAGCAGTTGTGGGAGCGCATGCACCAGCATACTGTCGCCGCAAATGGTTACCGGACGGACGAGGCGATCAAAGATTTAGAACCGACATCAAGGTAAGCCAGTTCTCTACCGACGCTTCATACGAACCTTCTGACATCTGATTTTGATAGCGTGTTCTGGAATCCGAGGTCTGCAATCTTAAACTATCCCACTGATATTCACGACTACGTTCGTAAAGGTCAGGTTAGTGTCATTAAGAAAGATATCTCGCGGCTCTCGAAAAATGGGACGATCGAGTTCTCAGACGGCTCGAGCGTACAGACAGATGGGCTTATTGCTGTCACCGGCTGGAAATTTGGACCACCGTTCAAATTCAAGCCTGAAGGCATTGAAGCAACTTTGGGTATACCAACCGAAAACTCTAGTCAAGAAGAAATCGAACGTTGGGAAACCCTCAACAGGGAGGCAGACGACGAAATCCTCCACGAATTTCCTCTCCTTGCACGTCCTCCCAAGGGAAGAGCACCCTGGGGGTACTCACTTACACCATTTCGTCTCTACCGCGGCATTGCCTCTCCAGGGCTAACCGCCAAATCTGATCATTGTCTGGCGTTTATCAATGTGGTTCATTGCACCTACAATTTCATCCTCGCCGAAACGCAATCACTGTGGACTTTCGCATACTTCAACAACAAGATCCAAATAAAGGAGGAGGACGTTTACCGGCAAACTGCTCTTTTCAGCCGATTTGGCAAGCTCAGATACCCTTTGGGATTTTCCACCTGGTGGCCGGAGTTTATCTTTGATCTCAACCCCTACGCAGACATGCTCCTCACTGACTTGGGGTTGCCGTTTAGGCGAAAGGCTACCTTCTTGCAAGAGGTGTTTGAGGGATATACTATTCATGGCTACGTGGGGATTAACAAGGAATGGCAAGCTAAGCAGTCAGACATTATAACTCGAACCAGTTAGAGGAGTAAGAACTTCCTTAGCAGTTGCTACCAATAAGATGCGACAAACCTGAGATGGGATAGTGGCTTTTGATGAGAGAGATATCTCCCAGCACCTGAATGGACATTGTTTAGACATAGTCTTAGCTGAGAAGCGTCATGGACTTGAAGACAACTTCTACCGCACAACCTAAAAAGAAGATTCTGAGATCAGCCTTGGCACCATGGATTGTATTACCTATAACCAGACATTGATTCGTCTCTGATGCCACAAGGACCTCTTTGGCCCGCTTGAAGCCGGGCGTTAAGAACGAAATCACACTAAAGACCGGGGACCAGCGGTTAAGTTGCAGGCCGTCTAACGCTGAGTAGATAAGAGCCCCTTGAAGTCGCCATCAACAGACCACGTCGCCGTTACGACGCATTATAGGGTTCCCCTCATGTACCTCTCAAAAGTTGGGGTGGACATGGGGCTTGGTACGGCCGGGAGGTTTTCCACAGCTCAAGGGTCTCGCCTAACGATCCTTATATGTCTCCACGGGGTGGACAAAGCTTTAAGACTCATACGTCAATATGGGCACATACCGGCAACCTCGAGCTGCTCTATGACGATAATGAAAAGTATGTAGGCAGGTTTCAAGCAGCTGACACTGAAATTAAGTGGGATGTGGATGACGACTGCCCTCATGATATCGCGCTGATGGGTCTGAAGCTTGGGTTCGTAAAAGAAGCCGAAGGAGCCGCGAAACGTGCCAAGTTATTTCTTGCTACCAGACATTGTACCAATAAAGGTCCTTGGTGAGATTTTTCTCTCGACTTTTGTTATTATTATTTTTCAACCACGTCCTGGTTTTACTATGTTGAAACACATGACACCAGCTAAGCCCAATGATATAAAATTCCATACCTCCCTCTTGACTTCAGTTACTTATCAGCGTTCTAGGCCTATTCCAACCGAGTCAATGCCTACAGCTGTAGGTAGCGCTCCGGGCATTATTGAGTAATCGGCTTCGCAACCTAGCAAACATTGGCCGGCGAAGACTCTACTTAGGCCCGGTATGCCCTCTGGGCGAAATTCGTATCGGCTGGATGGTGGAGAGTGAAGTGGATTGGTATAGACCTGGCCTTGGTGAAAACCTAGCCAGTGATTGCCTTAGTGAGAAACATCGGCGACCATGCATGCTAACGGCGGCTTGGAGCGCCTCCCTCGAGGTAGAACAACTTGTGCTAAAGTAGTTAGCTCAGCTAGTTGGTAGCCTGGTCACTCTATAATATGCCCTGACGACGCTGCCTGGCATGCTCATCGACATTAGGATAGCTTAGGCTTGATCTCTTCTGTGTCCACTCATGGCCAACAAGACTATTGAAAAGCCCAATTACCTTGAACTTCTCGACTTGAATCCTCTCCCACGAGTCAAAGATATGCCCCAAGGTTGCGCATGGGGTGTTTTTGACAAGGACGGAGAAAAAGAGCAACTCGGTTGCCCCAATCTACTCACTCCTGGCGTGGTCGGGAAGCCTTCAAAGAAGCTCGCCAAGGTATCTCGGCCTCTCTAAACTGGCCTATGGATGCCATCGCAAAGCCTGCATTTGGACGTAAAGGATTGGAGCACAAGGGTCCTGACGGCAAAGGTGGAAACTCGTCTTGCTGGTCCTTCGAAGACGAGGTTACATTCAACGCCCCGTGTTCGTCACAGTGGGACAGCCTGGCGTATTATACCCATTAGCCTACTGGTCTCAACGACAACGGAAGCCGGCCCTCTCAAGACCAGTTCGGTCAGCAGTTCGGCAATACTGACGCTGGGAGACTGCTGCCTGCTCTCGATCACTGGCGTGGCCGTGGCTGCGTTGTTGGCCGAGGAGTCATGATCGACTACCGCGAATTTGCGCCAAAAAAAAGGGAAACATGTACAGCTGTGAAGTTGGTCTCCAGACTCCACCGCCTCCCAAGCCCAGTCGCAGTGTACAAGTCAGGCGTCGTGTCGGTGGGCAGTCAAATTAAAGGGAAGAGTGTTGGGAGAGGCGGTGATCGAGAGCCGCCAGGGACGGACACGATGGAGCGTTCATTTAGGTTACGGTGTTATATGGTATTGGGTTTTGATGCTGTTATGTATTGGTGCCTAAGCTTTTTTGCTATTGTGGCGAATAGCTTTTTGTTATTATTGTGGATACTAATAAGAAAAGAATACGTGTCATTGCAGTAGAGACATACCGGACGGTGGCACCGTCAGACTTGAGATCTTGGCTAGGGCTTCCGGAGAGCAACGTTTATCTTTGGTGACACTTTGGACATTTCAGACAAGCGGCTTGTGGCAATCTCTAGTATTAGTATCATCGAAATAGATACGTAAAGTGTGATGCATCCACTGTCGATAACATCGTAGGACTAGCCAAGTGGTGGTGGTTTCGGCCATTCTCTATACCAAACCAAAATTGCATCAGTATGCCAACTCACCCTATGACTCACTTCATGGTTCTTGATCCCCATAGAGATATTAACTCGTCAACAAACCTTGTGTTTAGAATGGAACCTGGCCGCATTCATTTTGATTTCAGACCCTACATATAAATACGGCCTTTTCCCCCAAGCAGTTTCGTATTTTTCCATTATTCTTCATTTCACCATATCTCAAGCCAATATCCGCACCACCAACATGGCATCGCTATGTGGGCTTCCAGCCGAACTAGTGCTGCAAATCATGAGATCGCTGTCGCCATCTGACATTCGAAATGCCATCGCGGCATCCCCTTGTTTTTTTCGGTATTTTCTATCTGCACGCCGCTGCATCCTTGAACCCTTAACTACTCAACTCAAGACGGAAATGTTTCAGACTGAGCATTTGCTCTCACGCGCTTTACTTGCTAGCCGTCTTCGTCTGATGCCACAACCCCATCCGTTCCCTGGTCCACTGGTAAGGTCCAAGATTGAAACAATCATACAATCTCAGCCTCTTTCTTCCACTAGGTGGGAGGGCAGTTTGCCAATTATCTGTGACCTCTATCAGCAGAGGCAAGAAGCCAACCAGCTGATCAGAGAGTATACAACGGAAGCATGGGATAAGCTATCATACGACTTGAAGAAGGAAAGCGGGCTGAGGTTCCCACTCATTGGATATTCCTTCTTTGAGCCTCTGAAGCTCTCCCCTGCAGAGTTGTATCGCCTTGAGAAGGGTTTTATGCAGTTCGAAATCCATCGGCACTCTCTACACTATAGTCACGCCAGACTGCTACGGACCAAATTAAGCTCAGAAATGATCCTCCACAACTGGAACTTTTGCACAGTATCAGAAACAGACAAGCTAAGAGACTGGAAACTGAGAGCTTTCCAGTCAATTTTCCGCTTCGTCCTGGATGGATATCGCCGGCTAATCCATGAGGTTGAAGACCAACTCTATCATGCGCCCCCAGACCTTACTCAGTCAGAAGTTGACCACGTGTGGCGGTTCCGCCACCGAACAGTCCATCAAGAGCTGCTATATGCTGTGCATCTCTCTTCATGTGGTTATGGACTGCTACAGCGTCTTCAGAAAGCCCCCAAGACTCAGCTCCGACAGTTTGTGCTTGTGAGCTTCTCCGCCATGTGCGTACACGAGGCAAATATAGATTTATGTAACTGCATACCAGGAGATAAGGGGAGACTTTGTCGATCACTTGAACTCCTGAGTGGGGAAAAAGGTTCTCCTAATGAGCCTTGGACGCGAGCCAGGTATTTCTGGGATAAGGAACGGGTTGATGCGCTTATGTATGTATTTTTTTGATCTTGTCAGGTTTCTTGTGCATATGAATCATCTTTGGGCTCTTGAGACTGTCATTATTCAGTACCCCAGTAGAACAGAAATTCCTTCTCTGTCATGATTCTGTAACAAGAGCTCCGCGAAAGGCTGGGGCTCTCACCACTATAATGACCCCATGGTTAGACACATCCCTTGACTTCTTTGGGATTAAGCGCTTGTTAGTTTAGCTCCTCCAGTAATACACGAGAGACACCCATGAGCAGTGGGTGTTTATCAGGAGAGTGTTTTGAAAACAGCAAAGAAGCTTGAGCAAGCACTATCAGTAAGTAGCTGGGTAAGTCTTGGGCTTACCTAATTTGCTGCGTGAAAGCCAACCTCAGATGTGATGAATTGGTGAGAAATGATATAAAGAGCTATAATTCGTATCACTTAGTGAGAGCAATAGGGCGCAAGTATCGAAGTCAATATCTCCAAAATGGTTGCCTATATGTCTGATATCCCTGGGTTGCCGTAGCGGTGTGCAAAGAGTATTACTTCTCTTGATATGTGCAGTATTTCGGAACTTAGTATTGTGCCAAAACTATGAGTGAGAAATTCCAAGACAAGGCCAGAACAGCAAGGGATGAATACTTTTTGGTCTACATCAGGGCGGTCGTTATCGTACTATGACTCGCGATGAGAGTGATGATCAGAATGATGATGATGAAAATGATGAAAGCAGCCCTTCCACTGGCCCTAACCCAATGATCTCAGAGTGTCTGTCACCTATACCCCCACGGGCAAAACCTCTGACTCTGAAATACGGTGCTGGACGGATACTCTGGTAGCTAACGAACTGCCGATATTGGGTGTCTTTACTACCACATCTCGTAAACTGGCCGTTCAAAGCTTATGTTTGCTTCATCTCTTCTACATGTTTGAAAACCATTGTTCTCGTAGTGTCCCTTCTCTTCTAATGTAAAACTGCTCAGATATCTGTTCCCGCTTTGCTCCATGCATGTTAGGGAGGAAAGGAGCACTACAACGTCGACGACGTCGCCACGGGCCGATCCCTCCACGAAGCACCCGCCTTCCTCACTTGAGGCAGGCTAGAGACCGGCCCGGTCCCCGTGCTTGATTTTGGTTGCATTTAGAAGACCAAGCAAAACGGAGTTGTAGAAGACCGAATCCTAGAAATAGACCAGTCTATAGGTCCTCTCAAGTACCCCTAGGGAGTCCGTATCGACATGGCCAAGTGGCTAGTTGAGGTTGACGGAAATGGTGTTCTCGGGTGATCAGGATCACTCTGCGTCCCCTGTTGGTTTGGCGTGGTTTCGGGCTGGTGCTGATCTCGTGTTGCCGACGGAACCTCCCGGATCCTAGACGGCCATCGCAACTGCTCACTTGCCACGCTCATAGATAATTTGACGTTATAGTAGCTACTGAGGGCTTTTGGCCTTTTGTTGTTAATATTGCACAACTATGTTGAAGCGTGGTTTAACCTTGGCCGCCTCGTAACCGCCAGAATTTGATCACCCTACAATACAACCCTTCAGCTTTCCTACCATCACAGCTGCACCCTTTGTTTCCACCAACCAGATGCAAGACATTTTAAACCCTTCAAGATGTCCTGGACAACATACTGCCGTATCTTAGAAGAGGAGAATCGTGTTTTAAACATGATAATGGATGGTGCAGAGGGGGACGAGATCACCCCTCAAGACCCGCAGAGTATCATGAAGATCTATTGCGAGAGTACCCTGGCATCAAGAGAACTCTTTAGGCCCTCCTGGACATCGGGCTACATCTCAGAAATCTACTGCACACTCAGGCGTACCTCTGAGCCAAAGAAGCCAACTTCTCGGCCATCTCTCCGACGTTTCGACCAACGCGGCCTGGATCGTCTGTGACAAGACCGAGGGGCTCTGGAATGAGTCCAATATGTTTTGAACTTGTGATATTGACTGGATATAACTGGCCTATTCCCAGCGCTGTCTGAACAGCTTCCTCGCCTGCCATATCAACCCCAAGATTCCTTGGCCAACCCATCCGGCGCGCCTCCCCCCCTCGCCGCTCTCAAGCAAACTGGCCTTGGACGTTCCGACAAGCTGTCAACGTCCTGGACCCTTACGCGACCGCCTCCTCTGCCATTCCAAGGTCGGTCAATACACCAGGTCCCCAGCGGAGTTCGATGGCCGTTCCCCAACGATCGATCAATCCTCAGCAAAGCCTCGGCACGGCTACCGCCTTGCAAGCCCCTAAAGAGGAGAGAACTGGCCTGTCGCGCAACAAACTTGACTGATTAGAGCAGTGGCCTGGGGTGGAGCTAGTCAAATACGCCAGGACTAGATGCACCACCCGGAGCTGCAGTCCTGGAGCAGGGGGAGAACAATGAGGAGGAGCAAGGCAAAGAGGGTGCCATGGGCAAGTCAGTTGAGAGACGGAACGGGAGAAGACGGGGAAACGAGAGGAGCAATACACAGGAAGGGGACGACGAGTGAATGGATTTATGGAGATAAGGAAAAGAAAGGACAGAGGTCAAGAAGAGCATGAAACAGACATTCGGGCATTTCGGAGGCTTGGTGCAGTCAAAGATATCATGATAGCTCAACTTCACATCAAAAGTTGATCCCAGTCCTGCTTTGTGCTCGTCTCTCCAGGCCCCGAGCTTGACGTCATACATCCAGCCAGTTCACCAGTACAGTGTCTTTCTCTTTCATTAATAAAGAAACCGTCTTGACCTGGTTACTTTGTTGTTTGGCTCTTATATTGTGCGATGTCTTGGTCTTGGAGCGTCAGTACATGCTAGAAGGTATCTTCTGCTTTGCCATATGTCATAGCAGGGCAATACAATATAGTGGTGCAATATAGCATAGTTATACTAAAGGATATTTTTCCTTTGTCATATAGTAATACTATATAGTAATACTATATAATATAGTAGTGCTTTATAGCATAGTAATACTATATAGCATAGCACTACCCGCCAGGGATATAGCACTACCCGCCAGGGATCAAGCACTCCGTGCCCGGCAGGTCTTGCGATTCATCCACTCAGAGCACATCAATGATACCATGCAGTCAATGAAGCAAAGCAGACCAGAAATAGTGAGCGAAAGAGAATCACATTGTTCATCCTCCTTTCCCTCCCCTGATCCTTCAGATCTTCGGATGCGGCATCTTCTTCAGTTGCACACGTGTGCCGTTCCATTGGTCATTGACTATCCAGCCTGTTGGAGAGTAGAGGGTCTGAATTAATGAGAAGCTTGACATTTGGTGGCAAATGTCACGCATCTCCTCCATATCCTGGATGACGTCCCGTATCTGACGACCTAGGTGCACCGGAAGCAGTTCCTTTACTTGTTTGATGTCTTCTCTTAGATGGCAAGGTGACTGTTCCTCCTCGGTTTGGACCCAGCCCCTCGGCTTGTTGATGACGCCCTTGCAAGGCTTGCATCCCGTCGCCTCCGCTCGGTCCATGGTCTCTGCCGCTTCGAGTGATTCTTCGATGGTATCCTTCAGCTGGGCGATGATCATGACCTGGTTGAACATTTCGGGGAAGACTATCTGGTTTGGCCAAAAGTGCCTACTCCGCCATATGATTTGGCCAGTCTTTGCCATCAGCGTTAAGAATAGGTAGATCCGCCCAGGTTAAGTTTTTGAGACGTGCAGAGGCTGTAAAGGTCTCGAGGTGGATGACTATGATATCGGAGGAACTATGGTAGAGGTGGCAGCTTGGGCGGATAACTTGAGTGGATGGTGCTATGCTGAGGATGGGATGGCATGGGGTCGGCGCAGTCTCGGAGGACTTTGCAAGACGAGGACATAGGGCCTAGAGAGGCGAAATCACCGTAACTCCTAATGCCGCCGGGTATCGCATCTGGGAGTGCTCTGCCGAGTGAGGTGGTGATTTTGGCCATGAACATGTCATCCTCCGACGTCAGTTCGACAAGATCCATAGCGATGACCACGGAACTCAGCTTCAGGTTGATGTCAGGCACCCAGAAGTAAAAGATATCCATTGCAATATCGGACCAAAGCCCTGACGCTTGGTTATACAGACGGAGTTCCTTCCTCTGCGTCTCGGCAATGTCCTTCTATGGAACCCCCGCATACTCCCATTGGCCCTCATCCCAGGTACGACCTTCGTCTCCCCCATGGTTCAAGGCCCAGTGCCGCCTGAGCTCTTTATCGGAGACAGATTTTAGCATCGCAGTTGTAAGCTTTCTAGTTAAGTTCTAGTACTTGTTGATTGTTCGGCCCTTTCCGGTAGGTAGGTTAGGGTCCGCTGTCGCGTTGGTTCCATCGCCGATGGCGAGGTTCAAGAAAGACTTGAAGAAAATGGTGGAGAGAAGGTGGCGGCGAGGGAGATGTTGACAGGTGAGACCGTCCATGGTGTCTGCGATGGTGCCTGGGGGAAGTACGAGATGAGCGCCGAGAGGAGGACAGCCCTGATCAATAGGCACATAACAAGCAAGACATATCAGGGTGTGCTTGTGGTCACGACAACTCGAGTTGGCTGTCTGACAGTGTCCTCCTCGATCTCACGTCGTATCTGTTCATCCAGCATGACCAACAAGATTGGATCATTAGGCAAGATATTGACTCTCCTAAGCTCAGCGAGAACGCCAGGCGGCGCGGGCGCCTCAAGAAGCAGCGGCCCGTTATACATTGTCATGTACGAGAGGCCAAATGGAGGAATATCAGACGGAGCGGCGACTCTCCAAAGTCAGAGTGAAAACAGAGTTCCACGGGTTGGGTATCGAAGGAGACCGGGGAGGTAGCGGGGCCACTGTGTTGTGTTAGCATTGGATATGATGCTATGGTGAAAGGGGGCTAGGGGCTTGTATTCTTGCGCTTCTCTCTTACATCCTTCATCCGCCGGCACTCCCCGCTCATCTCAAGCGTCGCATGATGATGGAGACTCGCGGCCATGGGGATCATTGAAGGGGTACACTTCTTTTGTTATGCTTTGTTAACCTTTGACTGACCGCTGTAGGACACCAATAAGCAACGTCATTTCAACGGCGAATACTTGGAGGAGCTACGGAAACACTCCAGTCGTAAGGTCCACTGGCGAAGTGAGGACAAGGTCCAGATGGCGGCCTGACTCACACATAATCGCCACTCCAAGTCAACCATCTGCTCCAGGCATATGGAGCTATCCAGGCTGGCAAAATCGATCGCTGTCGACCCTAACATTCTCCATAGGAAGCACCGGATCGCCTCCTAAGGCTACCGGACTCCGATGGCCTCAGCACTCGGTCCACGAGTGCCAACGTCGGTTCAGCCAGCCGTTACCAACCACACTTCGGCTCCTGTCTGTCTATAGGAGGCAACACATGGGCTTTCTGAAGGACGTGGGGCCTTTTTATCACCTTTGGGGCCATTCGATGATCACGGCGCCCTTCATAGAGGCGGACTGTCTGCTTCACTGCAGGAGGCGGTGCAGACAAGTTCACGGGAACGCTGCATCGTATGTTGGCTGGACATTTGTTGTGAAAAAGGAAATACTAGTGGTTTATATTCTCTTAGACTTCGACATGGACTCAGTTTTCCTGAGACACTCTGCATTGAACTGACCTAATTTGGTATCCGGTTGACAGAGAATCTATATTTCGATCTTGAGAAACCATCCAGAATGCCCATGTCACGACTGAACCAACCGAAGAGTCAGGAAGATACGCGCCATGCTGTCTTCCGCTCATGGTCCATCCAGCGGACTTGACGACTGCTCTTTGCATGGCGAGAAAAGTCCATGCGCATGGGATATGTGGGATAAGATGGCGGGAGTGAAGAAGAAGAATTTCAGAGGGGAGATGGATTGCCGTCGCGGAGGAAGAAAGTAAATCGAAGTGATGTAAGAATGCGTTGTTTGTTATAGTTGAAGCCCTTGATAACCGAGCTAGAAGGTCGACCTGATGTAAGAGATTAGAGCAGCGCTCTGGTCTTGTTGAACAGGCCGTATGGACGTGTAGAGAAGATTTCTGCATCTTCATTTGGGGTTAAGGATTAGATTGACCATGACCTGATGCATCTGATAGCTTCGTACATCGCACTTGGCCCGGCCTCCTCAAAGTTATTCTCAACTCCATAATCAAATACAAACGCTCTTTAGATCAAACTTATCTTAGTACATATCTCATTCAATCCTCTTCTTTTCTATCAATAGATATTGCCCTATATATATTATTAATACTGCGTAAGGCCATCTATATTCAAGATTCCGTTCCATATACCGCCACTCTCCATGTTACCTCAGTAAACTTAATGCCTGGCCCTTGGGCCAACTACTAAACGCCATCTAACCAAAGCCCGCTTTAGGAGACACGTCGGCCATTACTCGCCAGCCCCGAGGCTGACATGGCATTGGGGGTGTCGTGTCGGTACGCCCACCTTAGTCACCATCGTCTTGACTGTCGTCCTAGCTATCATATTAGCTACCGTCTTCGCTGTCGTCGTCTCAGTACGTCCCGCTGCTGAAATCAAGTTCGCCGCCACCGTTGTTGATCCGCCACCAGTATACCTTTCTGCAGACATCGTATGAGTAGAGCAAGGCGAATTTAGCGTCCCTGAGCTTAACCAAGACGGTCTTTTGGCTAGGGTATTCATCTGTGATAAGGGTCTTCTCGGTTAGGACGCCATGGTCGGGCGAAGGAGCAGGCATGTACTTTATAATACGCCGTCGGGATGTACCAAGTCGAACGGGCATATTCGAGGAAGGCGGAGGAAACAAAGACTCGGCCACCATCTTCATGGGCTCGACCTCGAGAGGGTTAGAATTGGCTTCGAGAATGATCTTCAAGCGGGTAGCCCCGCAGAAGTAGGCGAGCCTTGTAATTGCGTCATGCAGATGGGCGGACTCCATGGTAATGGCGATATTTTTGATGGCTGTTTCAAGTTGGGTACCGTAAGCCTTCCCCAGGGCCTCGAAAACGTCATTTGGACGGTATAGAGGCGTCTTCCCGGCGCCTATTTCCGGGTGTGCCCATAGAATTCCAACCCTGGGGTTGACGTAGAAACTCCGACTTGGGTGTTGGAACTTCACAAACGTCTTTTGAGTGTGAACTCGGGATTCATGACAGATGTAGAGAGCGATAGGGTACTGGATACCCTTCTCATATGACTCGTCATGCGGATCGAGGGGTTCAACGTAGTTCAGAAAGTTTCTGATCGTACCGGTTATCTCAAGCTGGATAGGTACATTCAACCATTCCACGATTTCAATGATTCGGGGTCCTCCCAAATGAGAAGTCTAACTTCCCTGGGCATCCAGTTGATGGGGAAAGACGAAGGGGTAGGCATGACGAGCTGTCAACAAAGATGATGGCTGATACCTAGAAGAATGCTTCCGAAGGATTCAGAAGAGGATAAATTAGGGAAAAGGGCGTTGGTGCGAAAAATTCGTCCAGCTGTTCATTTATCTGTTGCTGTTACACAAGGTCCAGTAGTGTGTGCCTCGGGTATGGCTTGCCTTGAACAGATCAACCTCATTAATGGATATGACTTGGCAGTTTGATTGTTTCTTCAGACGGTCTTTTCACCCCGTTATCCCATCAAGGGCCACGTCAGCTCCGAGTGAGGACTCAACCGGGAAAACATCCGGCGTCGATGGTGGCGTCATGTCAATGCCACATGGTAGTATGCCGAGCTAAGCATTGAGCTTATCTAAACATCCAGAGCTACCGACGGGTTATGTATAGATGGCTTTCTTCAGGGTAGTTCCCTATCTACTAGGCTCTATGGTTGGAAGTCCAGCGATATGAAGCACAGTGACCATGATGACGAACGATACCAACCAATGACAGTGGGCAGTGTCGTCCATGTTAAGCCCCTTTGGGAGGCGATTTCTACAGGTTTGCCCCGAGTTTCGCTTGACCTCTCGCAGTTTTAGACTCGTCTTTATCTCAAGCCCAGCCTACTTACCTAGGGAGCCTCCCTACATGTCTAAAATCTCCCCATAAAACGTACCCGTGGGAAGATTCTATTACTCAAGATCTCCAGGACGCCTCTACTCGGGCCGTGGTCCCATATCAGGATCCAGAGATTGAGGTTGATGCTAGGTGATGATAGATCCCGGGGCTGGCATCATATGGAGTTCCAGGACAAACAGTCTTATAGGATGAGTTACAGAGATGGGGGATTACTTTAAACCGGTTGGATAGAATGTAAGCGTGTTCTCTATACAGATAGGGAGCTAGTGGTGGATACTTGCTTGCTTTCTGACCTGCTGCTATCCTTCAATGAGAATGTCGGTGATGAATCATAGCTCGACTACTACAGGCCACTGTGTTAGCGGTCTTCTGGCTTAACCCATCAAGGGGCAGGCTTCAACTATAATAAAGAACAGATTGTCAAAACATCATAGCATCATGACCCGATGCTAACATAGCGGCCTTTTCTTTTTAACTTCTGCAGCCCGCAGAAGAAGAGTCATACCTAGCTGCATTATCATGAAAGGATAAGCCTCTTATGGGATATTTAATTGCCTGCTCTAACCTCCGTACGAGAGAATCTGGTTTGGTGGCTGCTGGGATGAGTTAACCGGAGCAGTACGGGTTAAAATATATTTGTTAGAGCTTGAATGTAATATCTCGATGAATTGCCAAACTTTGGCTGGCTCACGTCATCTTTGAACACAATGGTTGCGGGGCACAACCAAGGTATTAACTCGATAGCTTGTTGGTTCTGCAAAGTTCGATTGGATGTTTCCCATCACTACCGTCTCTGTGGTAATGATATCGGCCATTATAGTTCAACACAAGCCCTTGACAAAGACGCGGTGTGCTGAAGGAAGGTAACGGCAACTGAGCATGTCTCACACTCCCTTTTTTCCCACACTAGTGAAGATATAGCTATGAATCGAGGCATTGGCTGGACGATGACTTCCTCGGCACGTCATCTCCGTCTTTCGAATCCCATTGGACTAGACTGGACTGGTCTCGAGGCAAATAATCATCAGATACAGCCATCAGGGGGGCGAAGGGTGATGGTGATACGAGGTCTCGGCTGAGCTCTCAAATTAGTCGATGGGATTTTGATTGAGCGGCTGGGTAGTAAAATGTTTTGCTTCACAGGGCCCTCAAGTCACGTTGTCAGTCTCTGGATTGTGGGGGTACTGAACCTAAGTCGTATATTTTCGCGTCACCCAAATTGCGTGTTGAATAGACCATTGTTAACTCTGGAGTCAGGACACCGAGGCAAGTTTGGGCACGATGTATCCGTATTTCTTAGATTGATCGTGACCATGGGGACGGAACTATAGCAACCATAAAGCCATATACCACTAATGATATTCTATCACCGGCAAGATTACTTTGAGTTGAGATCGTTCCCGTTTAACTTTCAGGGATGAATTGTAAATTAGGCTGGATTATTGAGGAGAACCGATACTCGGTGGCAAAATCAATCAGGTATCACGACTCGCAATACTGACGACCGATACATTATTCGGGGACAAACGCCGGTCGCCCAAGGATCCGACTAATAAGCCTGTTTGAAGCCAAACAGGTCACTTGGTGGGCACACTTTCAAGACGCGCAAGGGGCTAGCCATCATCAGACTATAGACTGTGTATCTGAGAGAGGAGAGTGGTGGTATATCGAGAGTAAATACCGTATATACTGAGAGAACCAACTGACCAAAAAACCGCGGATGAAACAAAGGCCAGCGTGAAGCCGTGTGACTCCCTTCTTAATTCCACTCGTCCAGGGTTGAACACATAGGATATGACAACTACCCATGCCAAGAAGTTGCCAAGCTTCCATAACCGTGAGGTCCACGAAGACGGCAGCTCTCGTGGTGTGTTTCTGTGCCAGGCCAGACGCTGGAGATGCCTGCTTTCGGTAGCTATTTCGAGTTATCCAGATCAAGTCGACCCAAAGCCATGGCGGCTCTCAAACCTGTCCTTACTGGGCGACGTAGATGAACGCTCGTGGGCAATGCTTTTGTCTGCGGACTTGATCCGTACAAGAATTCTCGTCTTCAAGCTGCGCCAGAGCAGTAGCCGCTTTCTTACCCCCACGTCCATCATGTTACTCCTTTCGTGAGCCATGCTATAGGTGCTGTAATAAAGTCTGCAGGTTTCTCTTAGCTTGCTTCCTTGAACCTGAACACCCCTCTCTCCACTCAACAACTTTCCTTTCCATTCTCTAGGTTTGGGTGCAGATTTCAACCTACAGCTGCCTGTGTCTGAAAACAGCTCCTGTTTTAAAGACGAATATGTAAGTCTACCGTAAATATCGCCATAGATCAAGTGGCCGACATGTTCACGGGTAGAGGAGGAGGAGTTGGCGGCGGCGGCGAATATACGACATATCGTCTGAAACCTAAACCCATACAAGGGCATCAGCTGCTTTGCCCCTGAGCTTAACAGTCTTTCTCTAGTTGATCCCATGCGAGTCCTCCCTGGCGCCCTTCCTACTTCCGAAGTTTCCATTGGCCATCTCCCAGAAATAGAGTGTCCCGGTTTTGGTATCACATCGCCACTACAGCAGGTTAACCTGCAAACCTACGGTCGGGTCTCAGCTTTGGGGACTTGATTGACTCCTGAGCCTTGGACCATGGAAATTGCAAGTAGTTTCTCTCTAGTCGAGAATTTGGGTGCCTCTCCTTCAAGTGCACCCCGGTCGATGTTTTCACGGGATTTCGTCATTTTCGTCTGATGAACCCGGCTGATGAATGTCTAATCAAAATCCTATGATAAACTCCACTCAAGTGCGATCAATCTCATAAGCTTTCTAAAGTAGTTTCTTAATAAGTGAGGCATGGGAGGGCATGACGTTGAAAGACGGGTGGTAATGTAGCGGGGCCTCATTCTCTGCATCATGGTCTTGTTGGAGTACCCTGGCAAAAGGTGTAGTCGAATCATAATTGACACATAAGATGTGCATAAAGTGGTGCTTGCACAGAAATGTATCAGTGGTTGGTTCCTGGCCGCTTGGGACTCGCAGTATCAGGGCCCTGTCCTTAAGGGCATCTTCACCTTGATAGACGCATTGTGTATCCTTAAAAAACAAGACAGGACAAAATAGTCTCCTCTAGGTCTCACATGCGGCATCTAGTGCTTGACCAAGCCCTAGGTCTTGAAATTGACGGGTTTGGCTTTGTGATTATTTACTAACCATTTTCCATCACCCCGAGCCAATCTGGATAAATTTCACGACAGCAAACACCATGCCGGAGCCCCCAATTCGGGGACTGTGGGCGTTGCCACAACATGTCACCCATCGGAGAATTATTCTTAGAAACAGGAGAGTTGACACAACAGTAGGCGAGAGACTAACATTTGGTGATGTGCTCTATGGTGTGCTCTATGGCAAGAGGTTTCCTCATGGATTTGGGTTGTCTCCTCCATAACGCTAGGGATACGGTGGTGGCACTTAACCTGGCTCGTGCTGCTTGGGTTCCTCTATTAAGGGCCTTGATCCTAGGTCTTATATCGGCAAGCCATAGGGATCAGTTGCTATGCATCCATCGGTGCGTTCCAGCGGAGACATCGCTGGTATGGCACAGGCCATGATCTTAACGGCCCCCGCATTAGAATTGATTGCGAGACGAACGGCCAACAATGAATTTATATGCCGTTAAGATGTGAGTTCTGGTGCTTTCTTAAGCATTAGTTGTGACTGAGATAAGACACTACCGGGCGAAAGGTAGATTCACCCAGTTTCGTCATGGAGTGCCAACTTGATATAAAACATGAATGAATATCCCTTACCTCATCCCGTCGGCATGGGCCCGTAAAATGAGAGGCAGGTGGCAGAGGCTGGCACTGCTGAGAACACGGATAGTTGAAATAGAGGAGTGATGGTAATCAACTACGGCGGAATATGAGCAGAATTACTTCTATCGCTGCAAGGACATAATATATGAGGAGTGCTCGGTTCGGCAATTTTGGCCATGCCCGTGATAATCTTTCATTCACAGCTCTCTGAGAGGCCTTGAGGCAATGCAGACCATCAACTTCAAAGGCCCCAACGGGCTCACTCGTAGGGACTTGCGTCTTAATAAAGAGGATTCTAACAATGTCTAACGGTGGCAGAATCAATATCAAGAGCTGGGCCAGGTTTGTGTCAGTGTGACGTATGGGCGAAGGCTGGCCCTTCCTCTCGTAGCCGTCCACAGCGCTCATCATATATCAACTCAATCAAGCATGCATCATAAAAATGGTATTAGGCGCCAGTATTGGTGGTTACTGACTGGCCTAGAAACTGGCCCGTTCCTGCACCAGACGCCAATATCGTGAAGCGAGGACAGTCCTAATCCTCTTTCCCCAGATGATCATAGGGACGTGCAAAAGTCCGATGGCACCAGCAATACATCCATACACGATGAACATGTTGCTAAGACTCATGCTCGCCATCCAAGGAACAAGCGCAAACGGAACTGCAACCGAGACGGCGTTTCGAATGAAAGCAACTCCCACAAATGCTTCCGCAGTAAGCTATGAGATTCATTAGTGGCTGCTCTTCGGTCAGTGGGTAATAAGTCGAGATGTTACCTGGTGATAAGTATCAATGACGAGGGTAAAGGTCATGTCCCCATTGGCACCAATGCCGAAGGCAAAAAGGGCACCGCCAACTGACGGATAAATCCAGTGCATTCCCTAATAGAAGCCAGTATTATTCTCGCCGTCCAGTCACGGAGCAATCGGTCTAGTGCTTACCCGATCCGCGGTTAATCCATACATCATGATTCCTCCCATGGTCGCAAGGACCGGGAGAGGCAAAGCATAGAGACGCATCTCGGGCTGAAAGATACCGTTGTTTCTTTTTGCCAACTTGACTATGATCCAGTCAGAAAACGGTCCTCCGTAGATGCTGCCAAAAATGTTGCCAACAAAAGGCCCCAAAGTCATGTAGCCTACACCGGCCGTGGTGAAGTTGTATGGAGGCTGAGAGAAAGTAATGGACACAGTGGTCATGTAAAGAACAAGACCACAGATGGCTGACGCAAATTGAAGAGAGGTAAAAAGGACGTGAGGAAACGTCACGACGTGGAGAGGGAGAAGAAAAAGCTTCGAGATAGGTGCTTCCGTTGGCGTGATGAATCGAAGACGCTGACGCCAAGTGTTCGATGGAATTGCAGAATCGAGAGATGTGGTTACGGGGGCCAGATCGTTTTCTGTCTTCCCGGTATCTTTTCTGACGACATCATCACCAGGGAGTGTTTGATCGATATCAGGTCGATCACGGCCGCCTATCAAGACGGGCACATACTTGGTCTCCTCAAAGAGGAAGAGGAAAACCACAAAGAGGACGGTGAGGGCGACAGCAAGCGAGTAGTAGGACCAGCGCCAGCCTTGAGCAGCAGCCTGTGACCCAGCAGCGAGAGGTGTGATGAAGCTGCCAGACATAACGGCTATGAAGTAGAGGCCATTCGCGGAGCCACGTTGGTGGATAAAGAAGATGTCGGCAATCTGCGGGTTGGTCAGAGGACCTATTCGTCTGCGGTAGGAGTATAATTGTGGGAATCTCACCGTCATTTGAACAGCAGTTTCGTTAATAGCACCAGCCAATCCAGTGATAAGAGCAGTTATAAAGACCTCTGCTGCCGAAGTCATGCGTGAAGTCCACCACGACGCGGCAGCGAGGGCAGCTGTTGAGCCCAAGTACGCGGATCTTCGGCCATATTTGATGGCAAAGGGGATAAAAAATATGCATCCTACAGCCAGGCCAGCGAGCTGCGTGGATTGAGCGCGGGCTAGCTGGGTAGTGGTGACGCCGAGATCAACCGTGATCTGCTGCCAGAATATGATCTGGATGGAAAGGTTTGTGAAAACTGCGATAGTGACGGCAATGGTGAGGCTGAAATTCAGATATTTGCGCCATATGGCCCAGTTCTATGACGTGAACGCAGTGTCAACTGAGGGAAGCTGGTAAACCTTGCGTCTTACTCACCAGAGGGTCATTGGGATCGGACGATGGAGTGGGCGACAGGACAAAGGTCGTATTCTCTGTGGCATCTTCACCTATGTTACAGAACTCGTCAGTCCCAGCTTATGATGGTGTATTCTTCGGGCTGCGAGGTCAATCTTACCTCGAATCAGGCGAACCGTGCCAGGGACGGCAGTGTCTCGTCCAGAAGTCATGTTGGCGCAGTTGACTGAAATAGAGGAAAGCCCTGTTCCGGTTCTATGGCTGAAATGAGAAAAGGCGGGATATGAGCTAAAAGACGAGCTGCTGGATTGAAGATTACCGTGTTTGATCAGTGACCTGGGAGCCCACAAGGATTTATGTATCTACACATACCGCGACTTTTCTCCAAACTGGGACAGAGTAATCGCTGGCGGGCTCAGGTAGTTCTTCGAGTGGCTAGACCTTGGAGAGCTGGCGTGATTTGGGGCCCTTGCCTAGTGCTAATACTTGGGAATGATACTAACCGAGGCTGCCGTGATCTGATGGCCGCTCAACCAGCTTGGAATTGTTGCCACGGCTTCCATCTTCCCCGCGTTCGAGAACAAGAGCTAGAGTACATTAGTGGTGTACTTCCCCAGACAACGCCTAGGCCTGAAAAGGCAGCTGGACGCGTCTGGGCACCGGATCGGTTTGGTATCCTCGCTGTGGCTGGTTGACCCAGGGTCCCAGGGCGTGACAAATCCATCACCAGGGTGGAAGAACCAGCTTGCAATCTTGAACAACCCTGGAAGGTTCCATGGCGTCAGGAGTCCATGTTTTCCCGTCCCTACTCGACGCCTAGGTAGACATATAGCATGGTTAGAAATACCGAGAGCCTTTGGTTAGGACTCCTCATACCCTGCACAACATGATGTGGGGGAAACGTGCGGAGAATCCGGGGAACGGTATCACGGCCGCCGATATCTTCAGTCCAAGCCGGGTTCCCAAATGCCGATGCGTCGACATGCCTAATTCAGTAAAAGGTGGGCTATCAGTGATCTCGCGTCTGACCCCAGACTAGCGTTGATCGGCTGCGTTCCTCGGCATTTAAGCCCGGTTTTCTGTCACCGGTTTCCTTGGATCATCCTCTGCACAATTCAATATTCGACACGAAACGGCAGGTCGACGCAATGACAAGGTCACACAGCGGCTGTTGGACTTGCAAGTCAATGCGTCGCAAGTGTGATGAGACACGCCCTGCATGCGTCAACTGCCAACGCCGCGGGCTAACGTGCCAGGGCTATGCGAAGCGGCTGCGATGGGGTAACGGAATCGCCTCGCGAGGCCGGTTTGCCGGGGCAGAGAGGCCAACAACAGATCTAATCTCGAAACATCCTAGGGGAAGGATGAGAGACATGGGACGCATAGTATCTTCTCCCGGCAGGACAGCTGCAGAGCATCAGCAAGCCCAGAGCTCCTCAGAGTCGCAGGAATCTCCATCGTCACCCATGACTGGAGGCAGGTTCGATGAGGCCCTTCTCAATCAATGTACGGCTGTTAACCGACATTACTCTTCGTCCAACTGACTACTGACATTGCTACCCAGTTCTTGCTTCAGGCGTCAATCTTCTACATGCCACCGTCATCAACGACAACTGCAACCAGCTTGTATCACGGCTTCCAGAGATGGTCAAAAATTCAGAGGCCCTTCTTGACACGTGTTTGGCTTTCCAAGCCTCAACAGAAGAATCAACGAGGTCGAAATTCTTTAACTACTTTGATTCCGCTCTGAGGAAATTTCGCATGGAGCTGGATCATAGTCCTCTACATATTCAAGACTCGACTATCACTACGGGGCTGCTCCTCTGTAGCATCGGGGTTAGTACCCTACCCCCCAAAATGAACTATCCAACCCAAGCTTTCTGGCGCTGACACTCCAACCATCTTTTTCCTAGTTCATGCATTGTCTTCCTTGGTCAATGCATCTACGGGGAATACATGACACCCTCAAAGCGCAATCCAATGGGAGCCGGCCGCATGCGTTGACTGCGTTCAGACAGCACCTGATCGAAGCCATGGGTCTCATGGATCTACATACCCACTCCATTGGACGCCAGAACCCTTACATCGGGGTATGGCAACAGTACTTCTGTGCAACACGCCAGGTTGGCCCGGCCGATCGAAGCGAAGTGGAAGTCGTTAGCGGACTCCCGCGATCTCTCATCGACCGTTATGCTTGTGTCGGCGACGGCACTACCGAGGAAGACTTTTGGAACTGGCATGGTGCTGAGGGGACCCTCCTTCAATGTCAACTGTGGGAAGCGTCTCGTTTAGCTGGCGTTCTGACTGTCAGGCGGTTCAATTCTCGACTGCCGCCAATTCTTGGGACGAGAGGGAGCCCGCCAGAGTCTCCCGTCACCGACGTGAGTAGTGCTGCGAGTCCCAGTGGCACCACACGACGGCTTGATATGCCAAGCGAGATAGTTCTCGTCTCCCGCATTCTTAGCAGCGTGGACGCAATCCGTAGAGCATACCAGGAGCCGCAACAGAGGGACACACTTGTCATTAATGCCATCCGTCACCCAGTGTTTGTTGCGGGCTTGGAGGTTGAAGTCTTGAACAAGAGACCAGAGTGGAAAGGTATAATCAGGGAACTATTGTCACCAGCGTACCGCAAAAACAAGTTCTGCATGTCAAGCCGGATCCTCGTGGAGCTGCTTGAAGAACTGTGGGTTTCCAACGACAACGCTCCAGACGTGGAAGATCTCGCCCGTGCCCGTGGGGTTGAGTTAAATCTCTTGTAATAGTTCAGTTTACCTTTGCCAAGGTTCCGGTCACTGTCTGCATATCAAAATCTCGTTACCAAGCTAAGATGGCCTCGTGACGAACTCTGTCAGCCCAGACTAGAGGGGAACGCCTCCTATGCCCAATCAAATCAACGACGCTCTGCTAGGCTGGAATAGAGGATGCCTCGGACGTGTCGAGCTGCCCGATACGGATACCAGCCGGGTACTGAGATGGTATATTACACCAGAGGGACCAAGTTAGTCTGAAAAAAGCAGCTCGACCCTATCACGGTCAATGGGACGAGCTGCCAAACTGAGACTCAAAACTCAAGCCCGGGCAAACGTGGGCGTAGCTATTGGGTTCTTCTCGGTCTCTGCATTCAATCTGTGCTAGATCAACGGGCGTAGAAGCACTTCATAAGAGGGAGCCCAGCCCGGTTCGTGAAGTGCCTCGCACACTCTCACATTGACAAAGAAAAACCTATACGCAACCAACGGAGAGCACCTATTTCTCATGTCGTTCCAAACCCCCGAAAAGACGTGTTCTACTCATATCCCGGGCCTTGGGAAGCTGAACGGGCTCCAATATGCCAACGGTGTGCAGCAATACTGTGGCATTCAATATGCTAAGTTATCCAAGCGATGGACAAGATCCAAACTCAATACCTCGTGGGATAATGACTATCATGATGGGACAAAACTTGGGTAAGATGCTCAGTCCTCGCCACGATTTAAAGAAGTCGTTCCGGCTAACACGAACAGAAATGACTGTCCACGCCCGACCCCTCCGCCAAGCCCTCCAGCAGGCCAGCCGGTCAATGGTAAGCCAGAAGGCCAGTTCAAGCAGTTTATCTTCGAGAACGTCAACAAAGGCCTCGAGTCAATCGATCATTTCACATCTTCACCGGAGATGGACGAGCTTACCGGCCTCGTCTTAAACCTTGTGCTCCCTCATGCGCCCGGGTCTGCCAAGTTGCCCGTCTTCGCATGGGTTCACGGCGGCTCGCTCTTGTTCGGCAGCTCCAACGAACCCATATTTGATGGTGTCAACTTGGTCTCTCATAGCGTCACTATTGGCAAGCCGGTTGTCTTTGCGTCGATGAACTACCGCGTTGGGTTGGGCGGCTTCCTCGCTAGCGAAGCAATCCGAAAAGAACTAAGTCAGGATGGCCACCACGGATGTGGCAATTTCGGATTCACCGACCAGCAAGTCGCGTTTGAATGGATCAGCAAATACATCGCGGCAGTCGGAGGAGATCCCGATCGAGTCACTGCCGTAGGCGAATCCGCTGGGGGCATTTCCATTGGCAATCAACTGCTGGCAGCTCACCCACCGCGAATCCAACAAGCGGTCTGCATGTCTGGCTTGGCAATAACTCTCCCTCCCTGGACCATGGATAAGCATGAAGAGCTCTTTCGAGCTACGTGTTACCATTTCGATATCGACCCTTCTCAGTCAGACGTATTAGATCGCCTTCGCCAAATTCCGCAGAGAGACCTTGCTGATGCGACACCTGCCATTCAAGGAGTGCCAGCAGGATCAGGAAACCCTTGCATTGACGGCTGGTTCTACGCAAAGGATCCTCTTGAGATCCCTGAACAGGCACCGGACTGGCTGGATGCCGTCATGATAGGAGACACCTACCACGAAGGTGTTATATTCCGCATGAACCTGTCAGATGTGGATTACGCTTTAGTGTATGATACCCTTTCCAAGCACGTTGGAAACGCCGAGGAAACGAAGATCATTCTCCAAGAATACGGAATTCAGCAAGGCTTGCCCCAGCAAACACTGACGGAACGCATCGAGCATATGGCTGGAGATGTGCTTTTCAAGATTCCCAATTTGGCCACCTCCTACAACTGGCAACACAGGCGATCTCGGAACATGTTTTTGTATCATTTTGATCACCAGTCCCGGATGGAAAATGGCTTAAAAGGCATGGCATACCACGCTTATGAGCTGCTCTACCTCTTCAAGAACCTGTACCATAAGCTGGATGATGAAGAAAAGATCTTGGCCGCGGATTTTGCCACAGCCTGGATTGAGTTTACCTATGGTGGAGCGCCGTGGCAGGCATCTCAAGGCCAGTGGAAAGTCTGGGGACCGAACGCTACTCACAGCGTCAAGTCTGAGCAAGAGGACGAGCCTCAGCGATCATATACGAAGATGAAGCGCATGTTAGAGATGGGGAATGGAAAAACATGGAAGAAGTGGCTTTTCGGGGTTGATGAACTTGTAAATATGCGAATGAATGTAGGGAAGTTAAGCTCGGTTGTAAATTAATAGTAAGAATAGAGTGTTCCTATTGCATAGTAAGCTTCTATCGTACGGAGGTTAGAGCAGGTAATTAAATAATCTATAAAAGACTTAACTTTTTATAATAATATAGGTAGGTATAACTCTGCTTCTGCGGGTAATAGAAGTTATAAAAGGCTATTATATTAGTCTTAGGTTATAATGCTAGAATATCTTAATAATATATTCTTTATTATAATTAGAGCCTACCCCTTAATATGTTAAGCCAGAAGACCGAGCCCAGTTCCCAGCGCTGGCCCAAGATCAGATCTTTTCTGACAACGCCACCAGATCTCAGGTTGTCGCTAACTGCATCAAGTCCACCAGTCACTACATGTTCCACAAGAGTCCAGCTTGAATTCGCCTTCCCGCTGTCAGAGGAGCAAGCAACTTCTCACTTCAACCACACTTTCCTGGTCACTGCGCGCTACATGAACGCGTCGACCGTTGGGATCATTTTTGAGTATTCCATAGCCCAGATTGTGCGTGCAGTCAGCATCGCGCTCAAGTCTCAGCCCGGTGATAAGATGGTCCCGAACAAGCTCCCTCACGAGTCTCACATCTCACCTTGGGTATAGCCCTACCACACACTCGAGAGCAGATTTGGGGTCGCCATTGCGGGCCAATCAATGATAAAGATAGAGAGAGACGCGTTCTCAAAGGCATCGCATCCTAGAGTAGATGTGTATGGAAGAAAGATGTATCTTATCATATGAACTGAGGTTGCACGTATAAAGCATCAAGGCCGTCTTAAAGTACTTAGAGGCGGGCGGGTGCGTCGTGACCCGAGGCCAGGGCAGCCACAGCTTCAGTTCAAAAAGCAGGAAAGGTAAATATAGGACGATTGGTGGAGAGTTTCCTCTGGCACAACGCTGTTCTCGAAGCTTGCATCCTGGCTTTTGAAGTTATCAATGAAGAGGCTGTCACCGACAGTGTTTCTTACAGGTGCTGGGCAGTATCTTTTGGCTCTTGCGACCCCTTTCTTCCGTGTCTCGTGTTTGGGCGTTCAGCTCAAGGTCTACTTGTCTAGGTCAACAACACGAATATGGCTTGGCGTAGCAATAGAGCATTGACGTAAAATATGAAATCAAAGACTTATAAACACATCTCGAACCTCTGCCCAAGAGTCTCCCCAAAGACTTGTTCCAGTGGGCGCTCGGCCAATATCTCCCTGGCCTGCGCCGCACACCCGGGGCTCAGTCGTCAAGCCCACGACTAAATTCAGTTCAACTTGTTATTACAAAGGGTCATAGTACCGCTGCATCAATGACACTGAATCTGGCAGGATGCGGGCCTTTTCATCTTTCCATCACCCTCAATTGAGTGAGCCCTTCCTCTCAACAACGACTGTTCGCCACTACCAGATTTCTCTGCCCCCGTCATACAGCCCACCCACCATGGTCTCCTTGGACAATGGCCCGATTCACAGCCGACTATTCGGGCCATTCCTCCAGCGATAGGGACACGTTCGATACAAAGTCCGACGTATAAGCAGGTAGGTTCTCACTCTCCCATCGGCCACTGACGAGCTAATTCTACATCAAGGCGAATTCATCTCAAATTGTGACCCATTCAATCGTTTTGGGTACAGAATAACTCATCCGGCGGTTCCCAAGTCTAGGGTAGGCGACCAGGAGGCCAGAACCGCCAAACTGCCTCTGGTAAAGTTCCTCCCAGACGCAGCATTGCCTGTGTAGTTCTCTTAGTATGTGGCATTTCAGCTATTGGAGCACGTTGTCGAGAAGTCAGGACAGCATCCAGAGATATTCCCTGTTTTTTCCTTGGCCCGGGTGCTCGCCCACCACCAAGGGCAATTCTGGGTTGAAAGAGGGACAGGCATCTGCAGTTGGTCGGGTTGATTATTCCGTGTGTATCTCAATGTGTTTTTTTCTCTTGTGTACGACGAATGTCTTTCGCAATAATCAGGGGGTGTCTTTGGAGGCTCCTTGGCCAAAGATGGCGTCCATATGGTAGCTTTGCTGCCATGGAAAGAGATGGGCGTTTGTCGCAACGGCACTGCTCAGAGCTATGCCGGCCTGGCTGACATCGGTTGGGCGGCTGCAGAAGCTCTGCAGAAGCATCTTTCTTTGCCATGGGAGCATGGGAGACTGCATCTCTGTCAGGAGCCTACATATGTACGCGTAAGCACGGCGTACTCCAGTGTACCACAGCCAGTGTGCCAGGCTGCCTGCCAGCGTGGCTAGTCGAGAGCAAACAGTGAGGGGGCCCTGAGCTGAGCCAGGTTTCTTGTCCCCACAAGTTCGCTCTTTTCTCTTCCCCACGGTCGCCAGGGGGTCGTCTCCGGTGGCTCCGTACGCTCCGGGGCTTTGGTCAACGGTTGTCAACCCTCGTGGGCGCTCTTCTGATGTGTCAATTTCTCCAACCTTGTTTCTTAGTTGCACCCTGCGTGCCTGCTTATGCACCCTCTGAAGAGCTTCACCACTGAAACGTAGTGTTATACAAGAAGGCTACACAATGGCCGCGTGCATAATCTTGCACAAGAAAGACCCATGGCAAATGGAAAGGCGGAACACACCAAACGAGCGACAGAGATTGCGCCGACAAATCATTCACAGAAGGATATCATCGGGTCATGATGCTATGATGTTTTGACAATCTGTTCTTTATTATAGTTGAAGTCTGCCCCTTGATGGGTTAAGCCAGAAGACCGACCGAGTGACCACCCTGGATATCAATCCGTCCCTGAAGGGTTTGAGAATAAATCGGAGCGTTTATAAAGGACATGGGAACGCTTGGGTGACTCAATTCTTTATTCCGTCCTTCCGTAGGCTAGTCCTTGGAACCAGTATGTTCCGCGTACCATCCGTTGCCCGACCTGTCTTGCTGATCAAGCGCCAAGGTCCAAGGCCAGAGGGATTCCGATCACAACTCCACCCCCGACGACGGGCATCTGAGACTTGTGACGTCCAGAAATTACGTAGTAAGCTAAGCTAAAGAGGAGGCATCCCAGTATAACCACAGACGAGCAGTTCATGTTAGTCTGGGTCACCGCCCCCCGAGAAGCCTGGCGATGGCTATGGCGATCAAGGGCAGAATCGTTGCCGTGTCGTGGGACTTGGTGACGTCGAGAAATATTTGGCTATAGGGGAATCCCGTCGAGGTTGTGAGAATGTTCCAACGGTCCTGTTGAAAGCGGAATCATGGTGGCAAACACAACGCCTATCCAGCCGTTGATGCCAATACTGCAAAGGAAAGCGAGGAGGCTCTCGGAAAACAAATCAGCTCCAGTTGGTTACGGAGGGTCAAAGAGGAAGGGTGACGCACAAATTGTAAAAGAGACAAGGAGGACCGCCGCTTAGCAACACCTAGGCCAAGATTGCCGTGCTCGCTTCTCGTGTGGCCATCAGACAGGGGCAGAACCCGATCAGAGACGGTAAAGAAAACAATATATCAATCTGGCTGTCTATGCCAAGTTGTTCCAGGCGTGTCGTATCCGAGTTTGTGGCGGTGTGTTCAATGGTCGCCCTGTCAACAGAAGTGTATATCCGTACTGTCCGTCATGATTGTACGACAGTGAGTTTGTTGCAGTGTGATTAAAACCAGAGATTTTGTATATAGTTTTCAGTATCGTCCCATAGGTGGCTGCGAGAGGCTTTATAGTATTAGCTCTGGGAGAAGAAAGCAACCACAAACTATACTACTATGCACTCTCTAATATACTTCCTAGAACTTTACTCTTTATAATTATTTACAGAATAACTCTAGTAATTTAATTAGGTTACTCATTATATTCACGCATTATATTTACTATCTTTACGCTTAGAACTATGCTTAGAATTAAGGTTAATAAACTTTTTATTTAAACTTTATCTAAAACCCTATCTTATTTATTAGGAAAATTATAAGCAAAGCTTATAGCTTACTAACTTTCTATCTAAACCTACTCTATAAAGCAAAGAAGCTCTTATAATTATATATCTTATTACTATAAGGTAATAAGAAATATTAACTCTTTATTACTTAAAGGGTAACTAATCTCAATACGCCTAATAAGATCATTAAGAAATAGCTTCTAATAACTCATAAAGTCTTATTTATTAGGTATAAGAATAATTTAAAGCTTAAGTAAGAGGCAACTAAAAAAGACTAAATTAACTCTCTAAAGGTCTAATAAAGGCCATAAGACTATAAAGAGCTTCTTTAGCTCTAAGAGTCTCATAAGGCCTATTGCCTTTAAGTAATCTAAGGTAGCTTTAAGTTATTACCCTAATAAGATTAGCCTATAAGGGGGATATACTATAGCGGTCCTATATTAGTTTGCCTCTGGGCTAGGGTTATTTAGTAAGAGAATATACCTAGTAATTTAAGTTATTATCTCGTGCTATATTATTATTAGTAATAGTAACTAGCTATTTCTAAAATAGAGACTAAGTTAGCTCCTTTTATTATTACTAACTAGCGATATATTTTTAGTAAGATAAGGTTTATTAAGGCGGAGTATTAAGCGTAAAAGCATCTATAGAGCTTATTTAATATTAAGTCTTATATTAAAAGGCATTAGGCATAATAGCTTAATTATATTAAAAACTATATTTCTCTTGCTAGGTTGCCTTAATCTACCTACGGGTATGTTATGAGGTTTAATAATTTAATTTACGGAATAATATAGGCATACTATATTACTTAGCGGCCTGGCCAGCCATGAGGATCGCATTATCCTTCAGTGAATTGGACTACAACCTTTAACACGCAGTCCTTGATCTAGAATGACTTGCCGGTGATTCTCAAGGACATCTTCCCTCAGTGACGGTACCCCTAAGATAAAAGGTTAGCCTCACTTCCAGGTTTCGGGGCATAATTGAGTCACTTACATGATAAACCAGCTCTCCAAGGAGAGATACCCTCCGCGGTCGCAACGTTGGACAGCCATCTTGACTAGCTGGCTACACTTGTCCTGCGACAGGGACATGTCGATGCCAAACTCGTTGCGCAACCAGAACCCTATCTTGATGTTGCCGAAGGGAGCGTTATAGCACCCAGTCTTGACTTGGTTGGGAGTGTAAGCGCCGACCCCATCTCTGTCGGAGTTCCCGTCGCACCAGTACCCCACGCTGGTGAGCGCGGCAGGCCTGTTGTCTCCCCAGAGCAAGTTGTCGCTTGTGGTGTAGCAGTTCGCGGTCACGGGGTAGACGTAGCCGATTGTGTGAACGCAGGCGTTGGCGAGCCAGAGAGTTTCGCAGTTTGCCCCGACCGAGGGATTCCATTCGTAAAACTGCTGCGCGGAGATGCCGTAGCGGGCGGCTAGTTGCTTGCATGTTTCGCCTTTCTGTACAAAGTGGAACTTGTCGCAGTTCTTCGCGATGGCGCCTTGCGTTGGAGAAGGTGTGACAATACCATTGGTTGCGGTGGTCGTAGTGCTCGTAGATTGAGTCGTCGTCGTCATCGTCGTGCGGATGGTGGTCGGTGTATCTGGGACTCCAACACAATAGTACGTGTCAGCCCAGAGACCTTGCCTGCAGTCGCTGCCAACCGCAGGGTTCCAGGCTAGAAATTGGGCGAGCGTGAAAGTGCCATGTGCTGCAACGATGGCATCGCAAGTATCGTCTTTGACGGCCTTGTAAAAGCGCACGCAGGTGTCGATGAGCCCGCTCTGGGTCGGTGATGGCTTGACAACGCCCGTACTTGTAGTGGTGGCTCTCGTGCTTGTCGTGCTTGTTGGTCGCGCGGTTGGCGTTCCTGGAACCCCAACACAGTAGTATGTCCCAGCCCATAGGTTCTTGCAGTCGCTGCCGAGTGCAGGATTCCAGCTAAGGAACTGCTCGAGTGTAAAAGTGCCATACTTGCTGACAATACCGTCACAGGTGTCCACGTCCTTGATAGTCTTGTAAAAGGCATTGCAGGTCTTGATGACGCCTTCTTGGACGGGGGACGGGAACGCGCCGGTAGGTCCGCTGCCGGCACTGGTGGAGGTGCGTGTCGTCGACGAACTTGAGGTGGGCAGCGGGATGCCCCAGTTGCGCTCCACGCAGTACTCCTTGTTCCTGTCGATGCCGCTGCAATCTGCGCTGAGAGAGGGGTTCTGAAACCATGTTAGCCCCCATGTGGGATCGTGGGATGTCGGCGTTACCCAGTCAGTGAAATCCTTGACAGTGATACCCCAGCGATTTGCAATGTCTTCGCAAGTCTCCTCAGCGCCGGGCGCCTCGTAGAACGTGCAGTCCTCAGGAACACCTTGCCGGCGCACTACAGGCACTGCTATTCTTGCGGCAGCCCATGGTCGATCAATTGGCTCCGAGGTGACGGCGACAGCCAGGAGAACCAAGAAGAAAATAACGAGTTTGGCCATTGTAGACAGCTCTTAGGACAGGTAACGAGCCAGGCTTGGTGAGGCGGGAGCTGCCATCAATAGAGCTTGGAAAGTGAACATCATACTTATAGTGACTAGCAGCGGCTATTCGGACGCCCATCTAGATGAACCGGACGATACCAGCCGCCAATGGCTGGATCACAGTGCGAGTCGTGTGGAGGAGTTGGAAGTGACATTCACGACAAGCCAGCTGAAGAAACTACGCAATTTCGCTCCATGTCGGCGCGCAGAATCTGCCCCTTTCTGTCTACTTTCTCCGCTGACGCTGCGGGGTACGTGCTGGAGGTCTTCGCGCGCAAGCAAGGAGATACATGGGGCCTGCTGCCGGTTGTAAGACGGCTCCCTCCGCAAGTGGTTCTAGAACTCGAGACAACGTAGGGTCGATTCTACCTGTACGATTTGTAGGCAGATGATGCGCCTATGGTGCCAAGAAGAACTTTTGGAAATTGATGGAGTTGATTACATGTTGCATCGACAATAGGACCCCTTCTCAAGCATGGGGCGGAAATTTGCCCCAGGCATCCTGTTTCTTGATCTATGGAGCCACACATCCTTCCGATTCTGTACGTGACAAACTTACTGCGCTTTTTGTGGCAGCACGCAGTTTAGCGTCACCGATGATCCTGCTTCGATCAGCAAGGTCCCATGGTGTCATGCCCTCACTGTCCCGAGCCCCTTTATCCGCTCCAGCTTCGCAAAGCAACCTTGCCACGCCTGCAGCTCCATGCTCAGCAGCCCAATGAAGCGGCGTTTGTCCATGCCTGGCACGCATGTCGCCGAGGCTTCCTTGCGAAAGAGGCCCCGAGTCACGGTCGGCAGGCCGAAGAATATCCTTGCCCAATCTTCCACCCCAGGCAGCTTTGTGGCAAGGATTTTTCTTGTGAGTAACCTCACCGGAATAGACTCGCGCTGGGCTTGTAATAGACGGAAGAAGGTCCAAAGGCCCATTCAGGAGTTCGCGAGCGAGATCCGTAGCCCTAGAATCGCGGTCCAATGCCCCATATCTTGCTTGGAACTCTGGGTCCGACATCCTGACCCAACGCTCCTCCAAGAGTACTCGGTCCTCCTCAAAATCCTCCTCACAAAGTTCTGGCTCATCGTCGGTCGTTCGATTGTTGACTGGGCTCATCTCGGTCCTGTCTTGATAGCTTCCGAGGACATGCCAGATAGTCCATCCCTCATCAGTTGTAGCCGTAGGATCAGCCCCAAGAGAAAGGAGAAGACGCGCAGAGTTGATAGCTGCATGTTCTGTCTTATAGACTCGCGAGTTTGGTGCCAGTGCGCAGATGAGAGGCGTCCATCCCGTGCTATTGGGAGAATTGATGTTGAAGCCATGACAACCAGACAGCAGATATTTGAGCGTTTCGTACTTTCCACCCGCAGCTGCATAATGAAGAAGTGACTCTCCGTACACGTTTGTCTGTGCCAGGGCCGGCTGGCTTGGTAAGTAATAGCGAAGGAAAGTTGCTGTATCCAAGCCTTCTGCGGCCAAGTGCGATGCCATAGCTCTCTCGTCATCTCTGATTGTGATCGAGGCGCCGTGTTGAATCAGAAGGCGAATCCCAACTTCATGCGTCTCATGCCCGCAGAGAGGATCCAGCGAATTATGTCGTTGCCTCCGTATCCCAGGGTCCATGCTAATGGGGAAAGCAAGCAGATGCAGGGCAGTATATCCGCCTTCCCACTGTGTATTCGGGTCAGCCCCTCTTTCGAGAAGAGCCCTCAGCCCGCCTTGCTTTTCAATGCCTTCAGCGGCTCGACTCAGAAGAGCAGAGCTTTTCGGGAGCAAGTCGATACCGCTGGCGTCAATCAAGCGTGATGTCATGTGGTAGTGTTTCTCCCAGTCGGATTGGACGTACAGAACGCGACGACCTATCACATCCGGCACATTGATGCGATCGTTCATGGAAACCTCCAGAACCGTCTCCAGGGTGCTCTTATCGTACTGAACTTTACCAAGGAGCAGGTCGACGATCTCTGCATGCCACCTTGCGGCAGCACATGCAAGAACATGGTTGAGAATACCGTGACTCCAAGCCCACTCCACAGCGTCCAAATACTCGGCCACTATGCCAGCATGTCCGAAGACAGCTGCCCGAACAAAAGACATATCAACAAGCTCCTGCTCATTGTGGCCGTAGACCACAATACCGGATGGGGTCATTGTCTTGAGTCGATCCAGTAGAAGTCGCCAGAGGTCCCGGTTACCATGGGCTGCCGCATATTCCAGCGAAGTGTAGAAACAGTTGCCGAACCATTCATCCTCCAGAGGGCTTGCCCCGGCATCCAGCAAGATTCGAGTGGCTTCGACGTTGTTGCACCCAATGGCGACGGCTAAGAAGGTGCCGGAGAAGGATGTTGCGTGGACAGAGTCGGGTGACTTGTCAAGGAAGTCTCTGAGGAGATCCAATTTGCCTTCACGAATAAAGGCGTGCGCTTGATACTTGGGCTCCTGAGAAGGTGCAGAGAACTCATCTTCATTTCTGCCAGGCTCCATGGCGCCGGGTGAGTGGCCTTGGGTTTGTCGTTTGACTACTGATGAAAGGGGGAGAGTCGTACGTACTTGAGGAATTTGCTGACAATGACAAGGGGGGACTTGTTGCTTATTATAGTGATGACAACAACTAAAACTCCCGCCCCGCATGCTACATATCTTACATAGTGTGTGGTCAAGGGCTCGAAGAAGCGGTGGGGGTAGACTTCTGAGCAACCCAACGGAAATGACACAGCTATACACAACTGAATCCTATGCCCAAACCCCCGCCCCGCAAGCTACATATCTTGCATAGTAATCAAAGACAGCATGCAGTAAATTCTCTAACAACGTCATCTTCTAATGCCACCTACATACAAGCTCCTGAGGTACATGAATAATCCCTCTGGTGCCTTTCTTATTCATCGACAACGGTGTCGTTCCATGAGCGATGAGGATGGATGCAGTACCAAGTACCTGCGACCAGCTTGTCGGAGCACTCAATAGCCAGCTTACCAAGAGACGGGTTGACTTGCAAAAAGAGGCCCATCGGGACCGCGTTTCTAGCCAGCATGGTCTCGCAGCCAATACCCTCTACGGCCTCGATGTACTCGCCACAGCGCGTCGTCGTTCCTTTGGCCACCGTCACACCCGCTGGAGGATCAACAATAGTGTCGGCGTACCCATCTCCAGAGCCTCCGGGCCCTCCGGTGTTTCCGTTGCCTGGCGTGGAGGAGTTGGACGGTGGCGGGGGGATGAACTCGCCTCCAGGAGCACTCAGGCATATGGTTCGGCCCCAGAACGGGCTTGTGCTCCAGAGATTGGAGCACCGCGTGTCTAGGCCTGGGTTCCAGTCCACGATGCTTCTCCACGAGGTCCCATGGTCGACAGCCACTTCCACGCAGCTCTCTTCGGCGGACTGCACCGTGTATGTAGTGTCGCACTGGTCGGGGAGGCAAAGCTCGATGCCGGCTGACGGGGCGGTGCAGTTGCTCAGCTCGGGATTGAGGTAGTATAGCGTTGCGGCAGACACGGAGTATTTCTTTGCAATGCTGTCGCATGTATCGGTGGCTTGAGTCTTGTACCTTCTCTCCGGCTCGCAGCGGGCGTCCTGGGTGTAATTGATGTTGATCGGGTTGGGGAGGACTTCAATGGGACTGTTGACACTGCACTCTGGTGATGTTAGTTTCGGTCTTGTCTTGTTGAGCCGCCGCTAGGAATCACCTACTTTGGTTCACAAAATCCAACATCTCAGCATACAGCTCGTCGTAGGCCGAGTAGGGAGAGCTTTGCATCATCCTCAGCCTGGCACCGAAGCAGTACGAGCAAAGATCTTCACGAGCCATGTCGCCGAGCTCCGCGACCTCCTCGAAAGAGTCAATGATGGCTGTTGAAAGCTGCGTTAGCCCATGATTGCGTTTATGCCATCTCATTGACTCACTGTTGCAGTACTGCCCCGTTTCTTTGTCTTTCTGGCAAGTCTCATTCCAGCCCGTTTGGATTGAGTCAACCAGGGCCACAATGGGATATCCTGGGACTAGGTCAGGCGTTTTGGTGCATGCCCCCACGATACGTCTGCGTGCCGTTCTCAGTGCGGTCGAGCACGCAGTCGCACAGGCGGCGTCAGTGGTGGCCTTGTCTCCGATAGTACCATGATAGCTTGTCGTCCCGAGCTCGCCAACGAGGACAGGACAGCTGAGCTCTTGGTACAGAACAGACTCGCATCCTGGATCAAGTCCCATGCCAGCGAATTTGCCCTCGGGAGCCAGTCGAAGCCGTGTCTGCTGTGCAGTGGCCAGAGCTGCCATGAAGAATACGAGTCTGTAGGACATGGCTAAGTCAAGACCACGACCCATTGAGGTTTTTTGGCTGGAGCTGGGACGGGGATAGATTGGGAAAAAGTAGGATGTTGGCGTCAAACTCCCACCGTAACACTTTGAAATGTATCTACGCATTGGGCAGCTTTCAGCGCTCATAAGCAGATGTGGGGAGGGGAAGCTGACATGGTCACATCGTTTGAGCTGGACCCGACTTGCTGACCTGGCGGATAATTACGACGGAGGTGACGCATATATCGGGGTATATTGCCCTTTCCAAGCTATACAGGGGATGTGATTGGGAAGGAACAGGGAAAATGGACAAGACCTTTTGTGAGACTGGGAGTGGTTCCTTTGTTCAACTCACACTGTGTACATTGCTGGACATCTCAGAGGCATGAACATGCTGAATAGTCTCTAAACATGAGGGCAAAAGTCTATATGTACAGCTAATTGCCTGTTGATTGATCCACGTCTCAATAGTCCAAAGCTGTGCTTCAATTCGTCTTGTACAGACAGCCAGAACAAGATAATCCCTCGCTTCTCTGTTGGGGCTTCTGCCTCTCACACGCTTGACCTCCTTGTTTCGATTCTTTCAGTATTTCAGCATGAGGCTATACTGGTACGGGCTGCTAGTACTACTGTCCAGCAGTCCTAGTCTCCAGCAGGAAGTGAGTCGTCAAGCTCGTTTCCTTGCCCAGAGCAAAACATGCACTGCTACCCAACATTGCGAGATTGGATGCTGTAGTGGCGCCGGGCATTGCGGCTTCGGGCCTGATTACTGCGGGTAAGTTGTTGAGCTGTCCCCGTCTAGTTGTCTCGGCAGCGTTTTCTAACAGAAGTATCAGTGATGGATGCCAACACGACTGTGATCGCAAGGCCGATTGCAATCCAGGCTGGGACAGCCCCAAATGGAGCAAGGCAGAAACGTGCCCTCTTAACGTCTGCTGCAGCGAGTTCGGCTTCTGCGGCACGACGAAAGAATTCTGCGGCGACGACGACAAGGTCAACCGGCCTTCTTGCAGCGTGGCCTCCACGCCTGTGAACCGCGTCATCGGTTACTACGAGGCGTGGTCGACGGAGAAAAGAAGCTGCTATGGCATGCGGCCCGAGAAGATTCCCTTTGGCTATTACACCCACATCAACTTCGCCTTTGCCACCATCGACCCTAGCACGTTTGAGCTCATTCCTGGCGATGACCGCACGGAAGACTACATGCGGCGCATACAAACCCTCAAGCTCATCCAGCCCGATGTCAAAGTCTGGATCGCAGTGGGCGGCTGGACCTTCAACGACCCGGGACCCACGGCTACCACATTCAGTGACATTGCTGCGTCGACCCAGGCTCAAGATGCCTTCATCTCATCGCTGATAAAGATGATGAATACGTATGGCTTTGATGGGCTGGATCTCGACTGGGAGTATCCTGTGGCAAAGGACCGCAATGGACGTGGAGAAGACTTCAAGAACTTCGTCACCTTCATGGATCGGCTGCGCAAACAGCTCAACGACAAGGGCATGTCTAAGAAAGGAATATCTCTGACACTCCCCTCCAGCTACTGGTACCTCCAACACTTTGACATCAAGAACCTGGAGCGATCAATCGACTGGTTCAACATCATGTCGTATGACATCCACGGGTCCTGGGACATTGACAACGAACACACTGGTCCTTGGGTCAACTCGCACACCAACTTGACAGAGATCCAAGATGCTTTAGACCTTCTCTGGCGTAACGACATCAAGCCTGAAAAGGTGGTTATGGGCATGTCGTTCTACAGCCGCAGCTTCACCCTATCAGATCCTAAATGCACCCAGCCTGGATGCAGGGTGGCGTCTGGGGGCAACCCCGGATCATGTTCAGGCACGACTGGCGTGCTCCTCCACCCCGAGATTCAAGATATCATCAAGGAAAACAAGCTCAGTCCCGCTCTGTACCGCGACGCGGCTTACAAGGCAGTCTCTTGGGGTGATCAATGGGTGTCGTTCGACGATGTGACAACCTGGCGACTCAAGAACAACGTGTTCCGTGGCCAGTGCATCTCGGGCATCATGGTGTGGGCCGCCAGCCAGGATGACGACGCCGGAACCAATATCAAGGCGCTCGCATCCTCGGTCGATCGGAAAGTCATGGCCGCACCCGACTTTGTCGAGAAGCCAACCAAGGCAGACCCAGCCCTCCTGGAACCCCCAAAGTCATGCACCTGGGCAGCGTGCGGTCAGGAGTGCCCGTCGGGCTTTAAGCTCATCTGGCGCGCTTCTCGTCCGAAGGAGATATTCGGCGAGGCCTGTTCTGTTGGCGGCACATCCAAGTGGTGCTGTCCTGCCAACCAAGAACTTCCTACCTGTGAGTGGAGGGGCCATAGGAACACCGGCAGCTGTAGCCCTGGATGCAAGGGCGACGAGGTCGAGGTCGGTGGCATCAGAATAGGCTGCAAGTCAGGCTACCAGTCAGCGTGCTGCACCATGACCGAGTCCACCCAAGCCTGGGGCGTTTGTGGATGGACTACTGGAAGCTGTGAGATGGGCGAGAAGCAGAAGTGTCCCGCCGGGCGACCCAACCGTGTGGCCGGAGCTGCCTGGGCTTGGGGAGGTGTTCCCCCCTGTGGCTGGGGCTCGAGCGAACGCAGCTACTGCTGTAACGAACCCATGCCCGCTGATTTCAAAACGTGCCGCTGGATCACCGATGTCGAGGACCGAAAGGGCAAGTACTGCGATGCCTGCCGGGATGATCAGGTAAGGATCGCCGCTCGGTCTACCAGTGTGTGCCTCACTCCTTCGGAAGCCCTCTGCTGCGACAGGCCCAAGCTCGAGAAGCGAGACGACAATCCTGCCGATGATCCCTTTGGTAGCGACCAAGCCAAGGAGCTGCGCAAGCTCATCAACAAATATATGAATAACCCGTTGTGCCCTGCCAACTACCTGCACCCCCCTCTCCACGACAGTTTCCAGAATCCCTCGCGTTCCAAGTCCGACGAGCAAGGCCATGATAAGAGACAAGCCACAGACTGCTCCCGCACCGACTGGGATGGCCTTTTGGGATTTGGAACCAAACTGATTGATATGCGAGACGCTTATATGGACAAGTTGGCCAACATTTGGGATGATGGCCTCGCTGGGCCGCTGGATGTCGAGTACCAAGTTGCCAAACTTCGCAACTTCAGTGATGTCTTCCCCTCCTTTGCTCCCAGAAGCACCGTGGAAAGAATCTTGTACAACGCCCAAAGGGGAGGGGAGGGACAGCGTAGGGCTAAGAAAATACCGGGAATGCTGTGCACTTTTCCTCCCTCGGAAGAGGACAGCACGAAACGAGGTCTCGGCAATAAAGATGGAGAGGTCTTGGCCACGAGGAGCGAGCATTCGCTTGATCCTCGCTTCGTCTGGGCGTCGTTGAGTGGAACCTCCCCCAACAGCTCGCCTTACTTGACCACCATCCTCCAAGGCATTATCAGCGGAGCCCTTTCCCTGCACTACGCCAGATGGATATGGTACACAGCGACGGATGGAGGCGGTCAGCCAGCACCCATGCTGGAGCTGGCCTACTGGATCGGTCCGGTCCCTGGGAGAAACCCCGGAGACCCCAGTCTCAACCAGTACCGGGACACTACACCCGGACGCAACGGAGATAGATGGGTTGGTAAGTTATAGTCCTCCACTCTCCCGTCAGATCAGTCGAACTCACCAACACAGTGTTTCACCTCCATTTCGACGGAGGCGGCCGGACGTTCCTCCACCGATTCGGTGGGCGCAACGGAGAAAGCGCCCAGATTCACATGGGAGCCAACAGAGTCCAGGTCTACCACGGCCACAGCATCAACACGGCCACCAGCGACCAAGACTGGCGGGTCTACGGGTTCGGCAGGCATGAAGAGGAGACCCAGAACGCACGCGACGGCTTCGACTGCACAGAAGTCAATCCCCGGGGGGGTAGGCTGTGGTGGGTTGGCAGAAACCTCAACTGGAACGACGTGGAGGGCCTCACCCAGGCTGATATGACCTGGCTGACCCTGGTTCGGGACTGGGGCATACGGCTGTACAATGACGGCATCGTGGGCGAGAGGGCATGGCGCCTTATATATCCTAACGCGAGAGTGGTGAACGAGCGTACTGGTAGTATGGAGGTAGGCGAGCGTAGACCTGATCGCGCGCGGAGCGCGGTCCTACGAGGTAGTGGCGGCAATGGATATGTTTGGTACTCTAGTTGGCTCTCTGATCCTACCAATGGGCTGCGTCGGTATCAGGATCCGCCGCCGCTATAGGTAGTAAACCGAAGCGGTTATATATATATGAGAATATATAGAGCATTTTATAATATATTTTAGAAATCGGGATGAAAATGCCCCATTCAACAAAGAAAACCGCCAAAGCCGTTAGGAAGAATGAAAAATTGCCGAGAATCCGAAGATCGGGCAAGATATTCTCCTTGGAGAACGGCTTGGTAGGCAGACGAGAAGTGATCAGAATACAGGCAATCCCAAGCGCGACAAGCCATATCAGAGCAACGACACGAGTGGCCCAGGCGAATCCGAGCCTGTCAGAGAGGCTTTCAAGTGCAAGTGGAAGGACTATACCCCCAATGGCACCGCCTCCAGCGGCGATCCCGGTTGCAATCCCTCGTTTCTGGAAAAAGAAGTGGCCGACGGCTGCGATTGCAGGTGTAAATACCAATGACGTTCCTGGGCCTCCACAAATACCAAATGACAAGATAAAATGCCAGTATTCCGTGCAGAGCCCGAGGGTGGTCATGGTTGCCATGATTAGAACTGAGCCAAGGAGGATCAGTAGCCGAGGTCCTCTGGCGTCAAAGATCGGTCCGATTAGGATACCGCTAGAAAAGGAGAGAAAGGTATACAGACTGAAGATCCAGCCGATGTTGCCGGAACTATATTCGCGCAGTTGGTGTGATTCCAAGTAAGCTTGGAATGTGCCGAGAGAGTTGACCAGACCTAGGCTTGCCATCAAGCCCATGAATCTATCAAAGACGCATAGCCAGGCTGTAAGACCACCTTCGGGATAAGTGTCATCGTCTATACTGTAAGACGGGGTACCGGGGGAGGATGTGCTGCTGATCGGTTCCGAATCCAACCGTTGTGATGCGGCATGGCGGGGACTCGGCTCGAATCCAGCAGATTGTCGCTTCTCTGCCGTGTTAATGGTGTATGTTACTTTTAGGCGAAGTTTAACAGTGGACGGAGTAGAGGATTCTGACGAGTAAGGCTGGAATATTGTACGTGCGCATTATGACTATTGCAAATCCCGGGATCGTTTTATGATGTCTTACAGAAGCATCTTTCTATGCATCGCGGTGCCATGGCTGTCCCGACGACAGCTAGAAACAGACCGAGCCCGGGGCTGTCAGTGCCCCCTTGCGTCGGAGATATTGCCGGAGATATGCAAGCTCAAAAATTCGCCGCTGTCCTGGGGCTAACTTCAATGGGGTGACCGAGGTGAGCCGGCCAGTGGCGATCTAATTTATCGCTGTTAACTCCCACACTCAAAAGCGAGCATGTCCTTCGCTTGACCCTCAACTTTGTGCTTACTATAGCGCCCACAAGTCCCTTCGCCATGTCCACAGATGATTGCATCTCGGCTCAGCATCGGGTCATGATGCTATGATGTTTTGACAATCTGTTCTTTATTATAGTTGAAGCCTGCCCCTTGATGGGTTAAGCCAGAAGACCGCATCTCGGCTCGAGGCGTCAGCTTTCTGCCAGAAGTGCCCAAGTTTTTTGATGTTCTCAATACCTTATGGCACCCTGAAAAGAACCCTGAAGGCATAGTCAACATGGGACTGGCTGAAAATGTAGGGAATCGACGTCTTGAACATCGAATGAGCTAATCATCATAGGCGTTGATGCACCCGGAATTGATCGAATTCATAAACTCGAATGTATGAGCTCCCCAGAACCTGTGCCGTGTGTTACATTTTGACCATGGTGGATTTGCGCCGACTCTCATGCCTTGACCTATGGAGATGGGTTTACTGGTTCAAAACTGGTGAAAGAGGCCCTCTGCCAGTTCTTGAACCGGCAGTTCAACCCTTTCACGTCCCTTAGACCGTCGCACCTATCTGTCACGCCAGGGGTAGGCAATGCCCTCGAATGCTGTGCATGGTCTCTATTCGAGCACGGAGACCAGGTCCTCGTTGGTCGACCTTACTGGACTGCCTTCAATTACATCTTTGGCATCCGAGCCGGGTATGTTTTCCACCCCTACTTTTAACGCATTCTAGTAACGCAGATAGGGTCGGGGTTCGGGAGGTCTCGTTTGGAACTCTTGATCCGTTCTCCTTGGATGCAGTAGACGAGTACGAAAAAGAATACAGGCGAGCACAAAGTCGGTCAAGGCCATACTCTTGTGCTCTCCGCATAATCCATTGGGTTTGTGCAAGGCAAAAGAGGGACAGAAAACAATGAAGCTAATCATGGTCAAGGTCACTGCTATTCTCGTCAAGTTCTCAAGTCTTACATGAGCCTCTGCGGCAAGGTAGGACTACATCTCATTGTCGACGAAATTTATGCACTGTCTGTGTTCGAGAACCCTGAGATGGATGACCCTGTTCCATTCACTTCTATCCTTTCAATAAACCCCGAAGGAGTTATGGATCCTAGAAAGGTGCACGCACAATGGGGTTTCAGCAAGGTGCGTGGTCGTGTCGATTACATTGCTACCTCGTCAAGCTAAAGTCAGAAAAGGACTTTGGTGCTACCGGTTTGCGCATTGGTTGTGTTACAAGCCAGTTCAACAAACCCTTCTTGAAGTCTCTTGAGAGCTTCTCGTGAGTATCAAAACCCTCTAGTCTGCTCTTGAATCGGCGTTGATACACCCACAGGCTTTTTAGTTTCCCTTCTAGCCTCGCAGACAAGGCAGTTACTTCTCTCTCCTGATGGATCAGGAATACATTCAACAGTACATCGCCTCGTATCAATCGCGTCTAGCAGAGAGTTACAGGCATGTGGCCCAGTTCTTGAAGGATCACAAGATTCCATATCGAAATTCGAACGCTTCCTTATTCTTGATGGTAAATCTGTCCGCAGTGGTCACAGGCCAGTCCATCACCGACGACGATATACTAGCTATGCTGAGAAAGGAGAGGGTCTACATCACGACAGGAACCGCTGATAGAAGTGAGGAGCCTGGCTGGTTTCGTGTAGTTATCGCACATCCTAAATACGTGCCGGATGAAGGCTTAAAGAGAATGCTTCGAGCATTACGCCAGTTATAGGGAGACCAGGGAAGTTCCCAAACAATGAATCCCAAACATGGTAGAATAGTGCATATCTATAGTGTAATTCAGGTCAGGGGTAGCACGTATATCAGGAGTTGGCCCTGGAGGACTACGGTTAGGGGGTTCTAGTATGGGACACTAGTTAGCTTAATGTTAAATTATTGGTATATCTCTTCTAGAAATATAATTTAATTTAGCCCTGTTTTATAATTGAGGGTTTAATAAGTAGGCGTTCTTCTATGATGTGTCGTTTCAGAGTGCGGAATTGTTCCTTCATGCGGGCGAGCCAGGTACACGGTAATTAAGAATAAAATAGTAAGGGCTGGGCCATGGGCATGCATGCCTGTTGGGGAACCCATGAACAAGGTTTGGCCTCCCTTGCTGCTGGGGAAGGGCACGTAATTATTGGCGCGATTAGGCCATAGGAGGAGTTCTTAGGTAGCGTCTTGTCGGGTACGGTCTTCTGGCTTAACCCATCAAGGGGCAGGCTTCAACTATAATAAAGAACAGATTGTCAAAACATCATAGCATCATGACCCGATGCTAACACAGTGGCCTTTTCCTTTTACTTCTACCTCCTGC